>CM046834.1:22129062-22336562 GCA_025618425.1 Heliocidaris tuberculata
CAAATGTAAAAACATTGCACCCGCAAATGTCAAAATAACCGCAAATGTCATAACATGTCAACCACAAGTGTAAAAATAACCACAAATGTGAAAAAAAAATCGCCCACAAATGTAAAAATATGTTAAACCACAAATGTAAAAACATTTCGCCTACAAATCTAAAAATTTCCATTTTTACCACAAATGTAAAAACTCATTGCTTGCATAATGTACCGATGTAAGATAAGTTATTATAATGGTAAATTGCCACTTGGTCTTATGCCACTTGGTCTAATAGCCAAATGGTCTAACATCATTCGGTCTAACAACAATTCGTCCATCACCAATTCGTCTAATCAACATTTCGTCCAATAACCAATTGGTCTAATTATCAGTTTAATCACTTCGTCTAAAACACATTTGGTGTAATACCCACTTGG
This sequence comes from Heliocidaris tuberculata, assembly GCA_025618425.1. Taxonomy (NCBI): domain Eukaryota; kingdom Metazoa; phylum Echinodermata; class Echinoidea; order Camarodonta; family Echinometridae; genus Heliocidaris; species Heliocidaris tuberculata. Next base: position 22,129,482 of record CM046834.1, read on the forward strand.
TCTAAACATCACTTGGTCTAATAATCAGTTCGTCTAATGTTCACTTGGTCCAATATCTATTTCGGCTAGAACCAGTTGGTCTGATCATCATTTGTCTAATACCCATTTTGTCTATACCCAGTTGGTCTAACACCCACATCATCTAATCATCACTTCGTCTAATACTATTTTGTCTAATCATCATTTGATCCAATTCTCAGTTCGTCTAGTAAGCGTTTGGTCTAATGTTTATTCTTTATTTAACCATTTGGTCTAATAATACAGACAAATAGGTTAGCCTGTTATAGTTATATAGGTTTATTGCCACTTGGTCTTCAGCCAGTTGGTCTAATAGCCAATTGGTCTAGCATCATCCGGTCTAATATCAGCTGATCTAATAACCAATTGGTCTAATCATCATTTCGCCCAATTACCATTTGGTCTAATTGTCATTTCGTCTAATTACCATTTGGTCTTTAGTCAATTCATCTAATAGCCATTTGGTCTAATGACCATTTAGTCCATTATCAATTGATCTAATTGCCATTTCGTCTAATCATCAAATGGTCTGAACCCAATTAGTCTAATACCAATTAGGTCTAAGCATCATTTGGTCCATTTGTCAGTTAGTCTAACCTCAGTTGGTCTATCATTCAGTCAACATCCATTTAATCTAATAACCATTTGGAATAATTGTCATTTGGTCTAATTGTCATCTGGTCTAATAGCCGTCTGGTCTAATTCCCATTTGATCTAATCATCGTTTCGTCTAATGACCAACTTGGCAAATTTCTGTACTACTCTAGGTGGCTTTGACTAAAGAGTCAGGTCTCTGTTCGGCAGAAATTTTTGAACTTTTTTTGCAGTAATTGTATGTTAAGTTTTTTTTTTTTTTTTTTGGGGGGGGGGGGGTAAAAAAGAGGAGAAAAAGTGACCTGATGGAGCATGGCATGAATTGATTGCATGTGTTTAATCAATTATCTAGTGAATCAATTGATTAATTAATTAATATTTTAGTGAATTTTCACTTATTGTTTTATTGCACTTTGCATTTGTTATTTTGTTTTTATCCTTTGATTTATTTCGCTATCTTCTCTTATGTATATATTTATCCTTCTATCATTTCTCTATCTTTCGTTATTTTATTCCTTGCTTTTATCCTTTCATTTTTCCATCTTTCCTTTAGTTGTGTTATTCTTTAATTCCTTCTATCACCTCTTCCATCTTCCCGTATGTTAATCTTTATATTATTTATTCTATCATCTTTCTCTTCTCTTTTCGTCTCTCTAATTTTTTCGCTCTTTATTCCTTGGTTTATCTTTCTATGATCTTGCCTATTTTGCATTATTCTTTCTTTATATATATATATATATATATATATATATATATATATATATATTTTTTTTTTTTTTTTTTTTTTTTTTTTTTGCTTTACATCTCTAATTTCGTTATGTTCTTCTTCTTTTTTTATATTGACCTTTTTTTTTATAATCGTCTTATGTCTTTATCCTTTTGTCCATTAACTTTCGATCCTCCCTATTGTATTGTAATATACATCGATTAAACTTTACTTCCGTCTTTCCTTATATTACTTTTTATATTCATTCTCCCATAATCTCTCTCTTATTGTGCCATTCTGTTTCTATTCATTATTATCATCATTACTACATGTACCACAATGCAGGGAAATGGAACGTTTTTGGAAGTGGGGACTGACACCTCTTGCCCGGGTACCGAAAACCCTTTTCAACATTTTGCGAGCTAGCGAAGCGAGCGCCCAAACATTATTACAATGTATTATCTTTAAAATGTGATCTCTTCTAGAAATATATATACTGTACATAATCATTAAACAAAATTATATGAAACGTGTCTACTTTAAAAGTGAAGGGGCTGCAGCCCCATTACCACCCCCCCCCCCCCGGGCAGGACCCGGTTCCACGGCCCATGTAGTGTATATATATATATATAACTATGACAGGCTAACCTATTTGTAGTATTAGACCAAATGGTTTTTAGATCAACTGATATTAGACCGGATGATGTTAGACCAATTGACTATTAGACGAACTGGCTGTAGATCAAGTGGCAATAAACCTATGTAATTATGACAGGCTAACCTATTTGTCTGTATTATTAGACCAAATGGTCATATAAAGAATAAACATTAGACCAAACGATTATTAGACGAACTGAGAATTGGACCAAACGATGATTAGACGTAATGATGATTAGACGATGTGGGTGATAGACCAACTGGGTTTAGACAAAATGGCTATTAGACGAAATGATGATTAGACCAACTGGTTTTAGCCGAAATAGGTAGTGGACCAAGTGAACATTAGACGAATTGATTATTAGATCAAGTGATGTTTAGACGAATTGACTATAGACGAAATGTAGATTAGACGAATTGGTGATGGACGAATTGTTGTTAGACCGAATGATGTTAGACCATTTGGCTATTAGAGCAATTGGCATTAGACTAAGTGGCAATTTACCATTATAATAACTAATCTTACATAGGTGCATTATGCAAGCAATTAGTTTTTACATTTGTGGTAAAAATGGAAAATTTTACATTAGTAGGCGAAATGTTTTTACATTTGTGGTTAAACAGATTTTTACATTTGTGGGCGATTTTTACACATTCGTGGTTATTTTTACACTTGTGGTTGACATGTTATGACATTTGTGGTTATTTTGACATTTGCGGGTGCAATGTTTTTACATTTGTGGTTATTTTTACATTTGTGGTTGATTTTTACATTTGTGGGCTCTACAGGGGGTTCAGAGGGTTCGAACACCCCCCCCCAAAAAAAAAAAGCTGGCGTCCAGAAATCTGCTTGAACAACAAAACAAAAACAAAAAAAAAACAACAACAACAACAACAACAACAAAGAATCATAAGGCGAAAAAAAATTCCAAGGTGACATCAAAATAGTGATGTTAAGGTTAAAAATTTTAAAACATTTCCATACTAATTGGCTTAGAAAGGGGAGGGGCGCACTAGGGGGTCACGTGAAAGGGGAGAGAGGAAGGAAAGTGAAAAATGATGTGAGATAATTGGGTTTACAGTCAATTTCAACACTTTTTTGATTTGCTTTGTCCTGCAACTTCATAATATTTCACAGTCATTTATAAGACCTAGTCAGTTTACGTCTTTGGCCATTCATTTTCGGAATTTATTTTTCATTTTGCTATCGATTTTGTCAAAGACTGAAAGAGTTCAAAGAGTTATTCAAAATCGTCACCCGCTCGTTGTACGGTCTTGTCTATGTGACGAATTCGAATGACAATTTGGATTTGATGATAAAATTTTGCAGCGGATTGCCAGGTCTGACGAATTCGAATGAAATATGACGAAAATGAATGGAGATATGTTGAAGTTGATTGACCATTGAACCTGTTGAATGGCATTTTAATTATTAGGCTATCTTTGACATCTGACATTTGGATGATTATTGATTCCTATCAGCCTATAGGACAAAATTGAAGTGCTCAATGATGCATTTTGATCTTTAAAGAGTGTTAGATTGGACAGGAGATATAGCTTTACATTTCACCTATTGGTGACTAAAAGTACATTTTTATTTTTCTCTCGCTCGCTTTGCTCGCTCGCAGTTTTTGGAATCCTATACAGTGGTAGTATAAAATGTTCGGGCTTCACATTTGACCCATCCGCTGTCAAATAATTCTGACTACGCTCGTGCCCATACCCTTGGAGGGGCACTCCCCCTGACCCCCACCCGCCACCCATACTCGGTCACTTCGCTCCCTGAGAAAGGTTCACTTTTTCCAATGTTGAACCCCCCCCCCCCCCCCCCCCCCCGCAAAAATCCTAGTTACGGGCCTGTGAATTTTGTCCTTATATCTAATATTCAGTGGGCTTACTACCTCTAATCCGTCGTCACAATCCGCTTCCACTGTTCCACAATCAGAAAATTGAAGACGATTATCACTTTACTCATCATCAATATGTATACTATTGAATCTTCTGAAAAAAAAATGATCGATTGATTTGGAAAGAAGTCTAAGAAAGATGTTACTATAATAATTTTTTTTCCGGCGATGTACTGCTTGTATAAACTATATAGAGAACAATGTTTAAATGTATGAACAATCAAAATCACACTCATATCCTTGAATGATGATCTCAAATGAATATCACGTTTTTAAGACAGAGAGCATTATATTTGATCGACTTTTAAAGTACACTATAGGCAGATAGGCCTATCTACAATCTACCATTATCGTAGTTATATATCAAATATGTTTCTTGAAAATACAAACGGAGTAAGATTTAGAGTGACACTGAAAATAATAACAAAGGGTGTCCTTTTTGAGGTCAAATGCAAAGAACCTGAATATCAAAAAATTAATTTCAGCACGTTTTGGTATAGTTGTTCGATTCTTTTATTTTTTGGTGTTTGTTCAGTGATCCTCATCCACTCGTGATCAAAGGAAGAAACGTACAGCTGTTATGGATGTGGAAGATGCAAGAGAATCTTTCATGATGGACCGCGTGAATGAAGATGAAAATCCGAAGACGTTCAGGGAGACGCCACGGGGAGAGCCGGATCAAAGGATTGCTCCTAAAGACAGGTCATCATGAAAATCATAAAAATCCGACTCAAATGTTGAACAAATATCATAGCATGAAGAGAGAGAGAGAGAGGGAGAGAGAGGGGGAGAGAGAAAGAGGAGAGAGAGAGAGAGAGAGAGAGAGAGAGAGAGAGAAAGAAAGAGAGGGGGAAGAGAGAGGAGAGAGGGGAAAGAGAGAAGGAAGGAGGGGGAATGCGGGAAAGAGAGAGAGAGAGGGGGAGGGGAAGGGGGAGGGGGAGGGGGAGGGGAGGGGGAGGGGGAGGGGGAGGGGGAGGGGGGGGGGAGGGAAGGGATACTTCCATATGCATGGGAAAAGACATTAACCCGATGAATGCTAAGTCGCAGATAACTCGGGCTGGAGTTTAGGAAACGATTTTATTCGAGATGAATGCTTTATTCGCATTAATGAAATAAACGTGATAATAGGGTTCAGTTTTAACCACCTTATGCTTTCCAAAGTAATCGTTCTGCTTCTATATAAAACTTTATAGGTTTGGGCTTGTCGTGCTGATATTTTTCATCCAAGGAATTGGAACCCTCTATCCATGGAATAGCTTCATTACAGCTGAACGGGTAAACATAATTATTATCCTCCATCTCATTATAAACTAACTGATGGAACTCTAATTATTCTGCTCCCCCCAGCAAGTACAATATTTTTGTTGGTTCATTTTAGAATTTCAGGACTTCTCAAAATCTTTGTCTTTATTTTATTACTTGCTGCAAAAGTGTTTGTTTTAACTATATATACAAACAAAATTGTCGGCAACCATGGTCCGTCTTCAAGAATTAACAAATGGATCTATACTGAAAATAAATATTAAATGTGTGATGATGAAAGTTTTTCTTTTAAGTATGCGGACACAGTCAGGAAAACAGTAGAAGAAAAGGGGGATTTATATTTAGATACCAAATGGAAAGATTCCATTTTATCCACCATTTCATTTGCTGGTATACCTATCTTATCGTGGGCTAGATCCAGGGGGGGGGCGTTTCATGAAAGGACTTGTCAGATATTTTATCCGACAAATTTGCTCTCAGCCAATCAGATGCAAGGATTTCAGTAGCTTATAACAGTTGTCGGATGAAATATCCGACAACTTACTTTCATGAAACGCTCCCCAGGTAAGATATAAAAAAATCTAGACTTAATTGCTGTTTTAGCTTTACTGCAGACATCAACACAGTCTAAAAACAATGGCCCAACAATAATACAACTTTTATTGGTTCCTAACTTGTTGTTTAAGTTAATGCTATCAGCAATGTTACTCTATAATTTTTGTACAAAATAAAGGATGTTATGTTATGATGATTGCTTGTTTCGATTTTCTTACATGCAAATCATATTTCTGTTTCTACTGATAAAAATGGGGATTGCCTAGAAGGGTATAGACTGTACAAAAGATCGTACAAATATAGGGAGATAAAATATTTTTTTGTTTTCCTCTTAGTATTTTACAGATCATAAATTTGCTAATGTGAGTGACAACGTTGAATATAAGGATAAATTCACTCTCTACGTGGCTTATGGGAACTTCACTCCATACGTCATCTTTCTGTTTCTATCACTCTTCTTTCCAACAAGGTATGTGATTTATGATTATTTTCATTATCATTATGATATGCGAAGCATTTAGTAATGGAAAGTCATCATTATCATTTGATTCATTTTGAAAAGTGTATATTTTTTTGTAACTGCATGAAATCCATGGCCTGCGGTGAATGCAGTACCAGTAGTATATTTTTGGTTGGGGAAAATGATTTATTGTAGGGTCTAATGAAGTTTTATATAAGGTATGACTGTATGAACAGTTTCTTAACAATTCAATGAATATATTTCCTATATTGAGAGAGGGCAGGGATGTCGATCCATTTTCAGGATTACAAGGCAATGCATCAATTATTGTTAGGACACACTGTAATAACGTGATAACTGAGGGGGGGGGGGGGGGAGGTAACCAGTGCGCCCATACTGACGCCCTTTGTGACCACTGACGGGTTCCAAGTTGCCCCCATGTAATTTTCATATTGTCCTACGGTATATTCTTATTCATAAATGATATCTGAAAGGTATAAAGAAGCTTCTTCCCTCTATCAACAACATTTTTTGACTGTATTATCGCCTTGATATAATAATATTATAAACGTTTTATCCCCTGGCCACGGATTTCACATATTGTGTTTGAAAATCGTACATTAACCAAAATAGAGTTTGAATACTATTTCGGAAACCCTTTTTCTATCTTGCTACAGAACTTCTAAGGTGTGGTGTTTTGGTGGCTTAATGTTGATGTTCCTTCTCTTCATCATCACTACATTATTGGCCATTGTGGACACGTCTCGATGTAAGTCATGTTATCATTGCGCTCTAATAGTCCCTACTTCACCCCCTGCCCCGACCATGCTCCCCTCCCCCTCCCCAGGGCTATCCCCGACTATTTTACTGAAATACTGTAAATCCTGACACAGATGAGGAATATCAACAAGCAACGTTATGAACAAGGAGAAAATATAGTATTTGCAATAAGTTTTGAAGAATGATGAATATGTCCTGGAAACTAAGTAACATCAACAGGAAAAATTACACACTGTCATACATAATGTGACTAAACTTTACCATCTTTAAGAGAGATCCAGGATCTTTGAAGACTATATGTTACAGTTAAGAAGCTACTTGACCACGGGAATCGAAGACTGGGCTCCTATCGAAAGAGTGCACTGATGTGTGGATTAAAAAGTGTAGAGAAACGTTGCTACCCATATCAACCAAATATACACCAATTAAAAGAATGTTGTAATTTGCCATTTAACCGTCGAAGTATTTCATAACGATAGAAAATTCATTATCGTTTAATGGTAAGGGCGTGTTATTAAATTAGTCATTTACAACAACATCGCAAAGAATTTTTGAATAAATAATTCTTGTTGAAGAGATAATCCGGTACCCCTATTGTTCTGTTTGGGAACAATTTCAATTCTCAGTGTTTTGTCTGCTCGTTTATTTTGTTTATTGGCAGGGCCAGGAATATTTTTTGGGATCACGATGGTGACTATTGTGATATTCAATGGTAAGAATGAAATACCATAATATATTTGTAGCATGATATATGAATAACATACTTATTCGCTCTTTGATCGTCCGTTAGAAAATAGTAGGCATCTGATCTGATGGATATGTATAGGGTTGTAGTAAAATATTACTGCAGGAAACGCACGGCAGACAAGATCTTTTAGCCTGGGGGACTCCTCAATTTTATACCCCTTGAAAATATAAAGTAGATAAAATGAGAACATGCAATTTCACGATGGAATGTACTCCATTGAAATAAATAAAAGAAAACGTAGTGATCTCCAAACCAATGATCAAAGCAGAAGGGGATGCATCAATACTAAAATAACAATGATAACTATATTAATATCTGATAAATAATGTTCAAAGAAGTATAAACCATACCTCACATACTCCTACTCTAATTATCTCCGACTACGAACAAACTTTTGAAGAAATATGTATTAGTTATAATTATATGAAAAAAGAATCCCTGACTGTTGTTCTGAGTACATACAATCATTATGAAAATTTAATTCCAGTTTATTGTTAGAAATAAAACCCATTATGTGATAAAAATCTAGAACACTATACTGATTACTCCTAATTATATATTGGTGTCCAGCTGCAGCAGCTGTCTACCAGTCAGGGATATACTCCCTCCTCGCTAAGCTCCCACCTAATTACATCCAGAGTTACCTCGTCGGACAGGTAATAATACAAGTTTTTTTTTTTTTTTTAATTATATTCATTTTCACAGTGTGTCATGTGATAATAAGACCAATTTTACATTGATCAAGAATTCATCTATACTTTATCAATACCTATATATAGACAGGAAGTAAACAGGAAGTTCATATGTTTACAAACTTCACACTTCTTCAGAAAATATTACTCATACAACTTCCAACTAAAGCTATGACGCAATGGTCACTGTATGGTCTTCTTATTCACAACATCACTCCTTCCAGATAACAGCCCCACTCCCCAATTGTTATGACGTACTTATGGTCATATGGTCATTTGGTCGAGGACTCAAGGTTGACCAACTCCCAATAGAGGGTTTACCCATAATAAAAGGGGTTCACCTCAGGACTCCAATCAGAATAGAATTCAGAGATTACTTGAGGATAGAATCCAGAGATTACTTGAGAATAGAATCCGGATTTACTTGAGAATAGATTCCAGACATCATGAGGGTAAAGTCACCATGAGACTTGCTCTAGGCTTCATCATTATATATATCTTCATGTTATACTTCATCTGAATAAATGCTATGCTATATAGCTTTCAACTGTAATCGACTGTGTGCAAAGCATTCATGATGTACTCTCTCTATACTCAAGAAAGTAAACGGTAATTTAACCGATCCCCTACACAACAATTTAAATGAATTAAATTTTCTCGTCATGGCAACCCTACCACAAGTCTAATACTTTTAGGGCATATTGCCCCCTTTTCTACATATTGAAATGCAAAAAATGATTTTATATATTTTGATAAAAGAAGGAATTAAATGTTTTTTAAAATCTTTTCTGTAAATGCAATGTACAAATTTCTCACGTAATCGTAACAACGGTGTCATTTCGTATATATTTTACTTCGAAAATGAATTGTTATGATAATCAACATAAAGGTTGCAACTACAAAGATGAGAGCGAGGTGACCTACATGTATGTAAAACTGTAGGGTTTCAGAATATGGATTTATTTAAAGTTACGCATGTAGGATCTTTCAAGTAAGAAAGAAGGAACCTCTTGACATTTTGTCGATGTATTTTTTCGTCATTAATATAAGTTGCATAAGATATACTGAGAAGCAAAGAATAAAAAATGCAAAATATAACATTAACACGATAAAAACTACTTTGGAAAAATAAACTCAAGGGCAATTTCAAAGGCCTATTGTACTGCCCATAGAAATCAGGTTCAGATTACGTAATACGCCATTGTAATATTTGCACATTTCTAAAGGTGATAGACAGGGCTATTGAAATTGCCTTCAGTTGATTTTTCGAAAGTAGTTTTTATCGTGTTATTTTTTCTTTCTAATTCTTTTAAACAATTCATGACTTCATTTATAGGGCTTCGGCGGAACATTTGTTGCCATAGCTGCGATCATATCGATTGCCAGTAAGTAAAATACTTACTCTATTTTTCTCATTTTTTTCAAATCGCAGGATTTAATATTTTCTGTACAAAAATATGGGTTTTGTCAAATAGTCATTGTCAATAGTTTCGTAAAAGTAGCTGTATTGTATGTATCAAGACTTAAAATGCATATGTTTTCAAAATAGATTTATTTTTGCTGTCAATAATCCTGTCATGGTCTACTGTCTGTAAATTTATATTTCCCTTTGTTTCATATACTGAATATTTTGAATACAATAATTATGTAATATGTAGTCCTACGTATGGAACCAACAAACGACTATCTAAATACAAGCAAAATGATACTATATTAGTTCAATTTTATCTCTCTGCCAGTGGCGGCACCAGGATTTTTAAAGTGGGGGGGGCAAATGGGGGCAAAAGAAAATGTTGGGGGGGGGGCAAGGGCGGACAAAAAAAATTTTTGACACTTTTTGTAGTGAAAATGTACAGAATATTCGGCTATAAACCTACCCAGATATGAGGACATTTTGAGCATCTAGCTGAACTGCCCGATTATAAAGAGGTGTTAGTTATATACTGCGAGCGAGCGAAGCGAGCGAGCTTAAATTTTGACATTTTTCGTATTAAAAATGTACAGAAATTACATATTCGGCTATAAAACTACCCCAATATGCATGAGGACATTTGAGCATCTTGCTGCCCGATTATGAGGAGGTAGTTATTTATTGCGAACACTTTTTGTAGTGAAAATGTACAGAAATTATATTCGGCTATGAAACTACCCAGATATGAGGACATTTGAGCATCTTGCTGCCCGATAATAAGGTGGTAGTTATACATTGCGAACGGGCAAAAATTTTGAAACTTTTTGTGGTGAAAATGTACAGAAATGATTATTTGGCTATAAAAACTACCCAAATATGAGGATATTTACACGAGCTGAGCGAACAAATTTGCCCCATGCCCCCCCCCCCCCACCTTGATGCCGCCACTGCTTTCCAAGTTTCCGTTTTCTTTCTTTTTCCTTCTTTTCTCCATTCCTTTTTCACTTTTTTCTTTCCTTTTCTTTTCTTTTTCATTTTCCACCCTTTTATTTTTTTTCACTCCGAAAATTATTGGGGGGGGGGGCAACTGGGGGGGGGGGCAAATGCCCCCCCATGTCCCCCCCCCCCCCTTGGTGCCGCCACTGCTCTCTGCTTGTGTATTTGTTCAGTGGCGTATTCCGAATAAGTAGAGGCGGAATCCTCTCTGGAGTGGGGGCACTCGCCTGCCCCGCCTGCTGTAGACCAATTGCAAATTGTATTGTTAAGTTTCCTTTCATAGGACTTCAAACGGGGTGGGGGAGGAGGAGGGGGAGGAAGAAGGGTTTTCACCGGCTTCGACGATGCTGGATGTGCTGTTGATGTCCAATCTGTTTTTATCTAAGGCACTTTCTATTTATTTATTTATTTATTAATCATGTCTTCTTTATTTTATACTGCAGGATTGGCCTGTTCAGTTATGCAGAACTGCTTTCCAAAGGCGCCCTGAAGTTTAACAAATCATTCTACATGAAAATACAAAATACATATTACAAAAAAAAAAAAAAAAAAATTGGAAAGTGAATTAATGGTATGATAAAAATTTATATATTTGTATAGTAACAAATAGTAACTTTCTAAAGAGCAAGCTCTATTATAACATAGCAAATGATTATTGCTCATAATTCGCCTGACGATTATTCCATGTTGTTATTTCCAGTTGCTGGAACTCATCGAAGTGCGGCGGTCGGCTACTTCACCACAGCCGTTGTCGTTCTATTCGTTTGCATTGTGACTTACTGCCTGCTCTACAAACTGGTAAAGTAAATCCCATGGCCAACGTCCTCAACAATTGAACGAACATAAAGAAAGGGATTCGTTGCCGGCTTAACTTCTTGGCTATAGTTTTTGATATAAATACGCAGTTACTAAAGAATAGACAAATGATTTCGTATTAGAGAATCTGTTCAATAAGGGATTCCCATCTCCTTGGTGAAAACAAGACTTCACAGTGTGTTCATGCATCAGTTACCCCACTCACACTGCAAAGCCGACTCCGAACCGATAAAATATCGGCCATTCAGGGTAATGTACTTCTTTTGGTCGATCGGTCTTTTGTCATTAGTTGGTCTCGTCAGTGTGACTGAGATATATAAGGCATCTTAATTTCATGAATCTAATGCATGTATATTCACCGCCGCCCCCCCCCCCCCTGAAAAGAGTCTTTGCTACCCTTGTGTATGTCTCTTGCAAAATAGACAGGGGCGGATCCAGAACATCAGGAAGCCGCGCGTGATTATTTCCATGGAATGTAACCGTAACATTTAGAAATCTTTAACAAGCTCCCTTTTCAGGTTTATTCTGAATAGGAGGTCCTATTCATTGGTATAGATTTTAGCAGATAATTATTACATAGTGGTTGGTCAAATTAATAAGTGTTTGTGCTCAATATCATTTTATGCCTAAATAAGAGCCCGCTGCAGAGAGAGAGAGAGAGAGAGAGAATATCAATCCGTTCTTTCTAATTCTATTTTGTATTTATCGGAGTATGCAAAAAGTGATAGCTTCCGCTGACGCAGCTATCTATGACAAATTACATAGGCAGATTTAGGCGAGCAAAAGGCTCCACGCCTATATACTAAGAAAAAGAAGAGAAAAAACATCTCTTTTTAAAGACAGTAGAAAAATCATGCTACCCCCTCGATCCCCTCTTGTCTCAAAATTGGGAGAACCGGCGGGTTTACGTTGGAAAACAATTACCGGGGGAAAAACCCGGGAACAACAATTTTGCCCCCCCCCCCTTTCGCCCCTTATGGGTTCTGTGCCTGATAAGGAGAGGGGGGGGGGGGGGGTCGATAGCGTTGAATATTATGGAGGTTGACGAGGAGGGGTATATTGTAATCAATTCATATTTTTTGTCGACGAATAATCAGTCTAAGCCGCAAGATCTTTCCTTTCTCATCACAAATATTTTGCTAAATATTGTGCAGAAAAAGGCCAAGTTCATTATATACCGGGTGGCCCAGAAAGAATCCAACATCTGAGATCTGCAATTTCAAAGACATCAGTGACACAATATCATTAATTTTTATTTCATTGGGTAGAGAAATCTTTCCCAAGTAAAATGACACCAAGATCATCAATTTTGGGTAAGGCGATTAGATTCAACAGCTATTTTGTATGACAATGTCTTTTTCAAATTTTGTTACTTTTGCAACCGTAGTCATACTTGAAGCAACGAGAAATGTATTCATGATGGCTTTCCATACAATCCCCATTTCATTCAAGTTGTCTTCGTTTTCCAAAGGGAGAGCAGTCATGCGTTTGTCAACATAGGTGACTCTATAGCAAGCCATCATACATTTATTTATCCCTCTATACTTCAAGCATAACTGCGGTTCCAAAAGTATAGCAAATTTTGAAAATGACAGTCTCACAAAAGTAGCTGTAGAATCAAAACGTCTTAGTTATGATATTATGTCAATGATGTTGCAGATCCCAGATGTTGCATTCTTTCTGGGCAACCCTGTATATATTAAGTTTATTTCTTCTTTAGCATTAATAAATGTTTACGAAAGCGGGCAAACGAAAATTGGAATTAAAACTTAGGTAAATTTTACATTTAAAAAAAAACTTCAGAATGGATTTCAGTCATGAATAAGTAAGTTTTGTATCTCTTGTTCTATATATAGTCAATGGTGAAGTATCATCTTGGTATAGCAAGAGGCAACGAGGCAGCCGACGAGATCAACAAAGCTGCTTCAGGTCTAATGGACAGTAGAGATAGCGGTCTGAGACAATGCTGTACAACCTGCACAAATCTAGCCGCAATATTCTGGGATGTATGTAGCCTGTATAGACTTTTGAAGAGTTTTTCCCTTAATGAAATGGTTGTACTTTTTTAAATATTTAGTTTTTATTATTTATCATTAAAAAAAAAAAAGTGACTTTTTATATCAAGAGTAGTCCTCGCCCCCCCCCCCCAAATCAACATTCAATATACAATATTGCATTAATTTTCCATTCACATCACAATAATTGTGAAGATCAAGATAAGCCCACAGCTTGGAAAAGTAAATTGATGAATTAAAAAAACACAAAAAAATTTGGAGTTTATGGACTCTATACAAGTGTGACTCTAATAATACGATATGTTTGAGTATTGTGTGAACACTGACACTACTATCGCAAAGTTTACTTGCGATAGAACTAGGCGTATTGACAAGGGGGGAAAAAGGGGGGGGGGGGTTGAAGCCAATTTTCTGACCAGTTAGCAGAGAATGATAAAACAGAAGTAACGAAAAAAGGGGGGTCTTCAGTTTCTATGTTTGCCGACTAGGAGTAATAGCAGGTAGATTAAAAACAAGTACTCAGATTTTTTGAAATTTTCAAGATTAATGCAGGCAGTAAAACAAACAATAATTTGCCGACAAAAAAAGGAAGGTGCCTAATAAAGGGTGAGGAGGGGTATCGTCTTTTAAATACTTGAAAAAACTTAATAGACCAAATACCCCATCGATCTCCATTTACCACAGATCAAAATGCAAATCTTCAATATCTGGATGACATTCTTTGTGACCCTGTCCCTGTTCCCCGTAGTCCTGGTCGAGATCCCGTCATCGAACAAACACCAATCCGACTTCCTCGATCTCTACTTCGTACCCCTCGTCTGCTTCTTCACCTTCAATTTCGGGGATTTCTTGGGCAGCCTGGTACCAGCCATACCTCGTCTGAGATGGGTGAATAACTTTTGTCTGTCTTTCCTTCTTTCTTCTTCTACTTGGAGATTCAAATATTAGCATAAGATGGAGCCGTGTTTTAAAGGGCCCCTGCCATCCAAATGTAAGTTGATACCTGTTGGTGTGCAGTCCTACATACATCTCACATTTTGATATTTAAACTTCTAAATATGTTTCATAGATTTCTAAATATTTTTAAAAATAATTTTCTAAAACCTGCTAATGTGCTATCCAGGCTTGACTATGGTGGATGTTTGCTTGGGGTCATCAGTAAACAGGACCTGGGCAGACTTCAACGTCTTCAGAATAAGTGTGCTCGTCTAATATGTCAAAAACCAAAATGGTCCCACGTCACTCCATTACTCAATGAACTTCACTGGCTTCCCGTTTCTAAGAGAATACAATACCGTATACTGGTTCAGACTTACAAATCACTGTCAACCACACTTCCTCAATACATCTCCTCACTCTTTCAGCAACAGAGAACATCATATTCTCTTCGTTCTACCTCTGCTCCTTCCTATGTCATTCCAAAATCCCGAAAACAGGCTGGCTTCAAGTCCTTTCAGTCACTTGCTCCACAACTTTGGAACAGACTCCCCGCATCTCTCCGTAATAGCACATCACTTGACATCTTCAAGAAACATCTAAAAACTTACTTATACAATTCTTAATTTACTTGAATAGACTTTAGGTGACAGCGCCTTGTATCCTTTGGAAAAGGCGCTATATAAATCCAATTATTATTATTATTATTATTATTATTAATCCTCCATATCACTTCCCCCCCTGTGACATCATCTGTCAATCATCAGTGAGCTAATAGCAATTTTGCAAGTGAAAGTGGTATTTAACTTTGTCGAAGCCGACACCTGTTACAATACAAACATAGAATTAAGTTGCTATGTCAGACATGCTGTAGCATCAGCAGTAAAACAAAGGCAATGAGGAGATATTGTATGAAAGCATGCAATTCTATTATGAGGGTGTGCTGAGCTGGGGACCACTGTCTATTATATTGTAGAATAGATAGTGGTATGTAATTTCCCCCATCTCAGCACACGCTCATAATAGAATTACATGCTTTCATACAATACCTCGTCATTGCCTTTGTTTTACTGCTGATGCTACAGCATGTCTGACATAGCAACTCCTATGGTGATATTGTATGTTGTATTGTATGTCAGCTTTGACAAAGTTAAATACCACTTTCACTTGCAAAATCGCTATTAGCTCACTGATGATTGATAGATGATGTCACAGGGGGAAAGTGATCTGGAGGATTTGTTTTAAATGGGTGGGGCTTAGCAGGTTTTAGAAAATTATTTCAAAAAATATTTAAAAATCTAAGAAACATATTTAGAAGTTTGAATATCAAAATATGAGATGTAGGACTGCACACCATCAACTTGCATTTGGATGGCAGGGGCCCTCATTAAGTTGTTTGGACAGTGTACAATGTCTGTGCAAACACACAATAATAGGAGTGTAACCAAGGAGCTTCAAGCTCCTTGGTGTAACGATAAGCCTACTGCCCGACCATTTAGTATTAGTACGGCGGCATAGCTCCAAAATTTGGCTGAATTGTGCACTTTTGTCTAAAAGCACCAAAACTGGTACAGTTATTGAATGATCCATACTGAACAATATTAGATATGGAAGCACTTCCAAAAATTAATTCATGAGGTAATTTTGAAGGAATTTGTAATTGCAAAACCTACTCATGTAGATAATTCGAACACCTAGATATTCGGACACTACCTTAGAGCTCCGAATATCACTGTTTTAGCGCATACACAATAAGACTTACTAGAGCGTGTCTGTTTCTGGTCGAATACTAGGCATGCTAGGTCTGGGTACAGAAAGACAAAAAGGCTATGATAGGTGTTCAGAATGATTCGTGTAAATCGTTAATGCTTATAAGAGCAAGTCATTTTAAGACGTGGAGAGGTTGTATAAGGACTATGATATTCTATTAGTAGGGCAAAAATACTGTACACCCCTGACCGATTCCCAATTGTAAAAAGTTCACTCACATTTCAGTCACTGTGAATCAACCATTTTTATGTAAATTGTATCCAAACCAAGAAATAATTTGTTATAACAATATGGAGTAGATACTGCTAAGCCAACTATCAAAAAGATAAGCATTGCTAATATTATGGTTTTTGCATGGATGGGAAAGAATCAAAACACTTTCAATCAAGATGGAATAAGGCCATTTATATTCTCGCTCGCTTTGCTCGTTTGCAATTAGTTAATATGTATATTGTGCCAATACTAATAAAAATACAATGGATCAAAAAATAGAAGGTTATTAAATGAAAATTATGATTGTAATGTAAATTATTGTGGAATATGAATTGAAGGAACAGCTGACGTTCTACCCTTCCATTACACCCGTTAATGAACGTATTTTGATGATTTTTACTTGCTGTATAGAAACATTTGACTAAAATTTTCACAAAACTGTTTCAAGCACCTTATCCTAATTTCGTTCTTATTAGTTTTTACGACATTTCCAACCCAAGTTCCAGCGCCTTTTTTTAGACGAATCAAACGTCAGGATCACATTTTTAGAAATTGTCAACTCAAAATAACGCAGGCCTAGCAGCAAGTCAGTTAGCGAATTTCGTCTATATCTCTGTAAAACTTCTCGTCCATTAAGGATTCGTCCTAAAAATACTAGAACCTCACGGCCGTAACTGGAATTACCGAAATTCTCATTGAATTGATCGGGGCCGTGATACAGGATCCCATCTGGTAGGGTCCGATTTTTTTTTACAGGCGATTTATTGTTTGTTGAACTGTACAGGAATTCCATTACAATTTGGCCCAAAATTCCCTCAGAACTGCGTTTTTGAAAGTGCTTCCATTTCAATTATTGTTCAGAATGGAACTCTTAAAACATGTGCCAAATGTGGTGCTTTAAGACAAAAGTGCACAATTTTCAAGCTATGCCGCTTTACTATATTGGGATTTCTCGTTTCAAGACGTATAACTATTTTCGTTCTAAGCCTGTTGCTAGTATGTTGTGCAACAGAATAGTCCTATATAGGGATGTCGGAGTCGTAATACACGGGTATGAAGAAATATGGATGGACCCCATGCAGCCGATATCAATTCGTTAAGACTTTTAAAAGCTGTACTATAATGGCAAAATGAAAAAAAAAAAAATAAGAAAAACAATACATTCAAGTATTTACTTGCAATAATATCTTTTCTTGCTTAGCTTTTCAAATGAAAACAGTTTTTTGTTAATTAATGTTGATGCAAACTTTATAAAAAATCCTGCCATGTAGATGGAAAATAAATATGACCTCAAATATTGAATGTAAAAATGCACATTAAAAAACTTCTTAAAAAAAAAAATGGACGGTTTATTTTTCTTTGCCGCAGAAATTTCCTCGATTTACATGGATTTGGGTCGTCATCCGTCTCGTTTTCTTTATCTTTGTGTTCTGCAACTATCGTCCTGATCGTCGATCTCTTCCTATCTGGATCGACAGCGACATCGGGTACGCCTCCCTGGTCACCGTCTTCTCATTGTCTAATGGATACCTCAAGGCCATCATTATGATGGACGGACCCAGGTAATTCAGATCTTTAGACGTGCCTGTTGAGCTAAGCTGCAGTAATGCGTTTTCCTGCATGCGATCAGTCGCAAAGTTCAGAGTCTTTCAATCTTTATAGAGGGGAAGGTGTAGTAAATAAGGACGGACCCAGGACATTTTATTAAAAAAAAAAAAAGGGGGGGGGGCATAATTTCGAAATAGTACACAATAAAAGGGGGTAAATGTTTGTATTGTGAACTAAAGATATGCAAATTTGGTTTCAAATGGAGGGGTAAGAACCGGATGTACCCCCATTCTGCCACTCATTGTGAGCTTTGTGAAATAGTATTCTTATGAGAACAGTGTATAAGATTCCAAATTTTATCTGGGTAATCATGGTAATCGCGTAATGATACTTATCATGCTTATGATAAACGTAAGGTGAAGAAGCGTTATTGAAATATATCAACTATAAGTATGGGGTCTGCTGGAAGAGTTTTCAGTTCTGAGATGACTGCCACAGAAATTAGAAGATGGTAGAGACTCGAGCTTCTGATTTCAGCTACAGCCTACACCTTTGATGTCTTAAGCTGTAATATTCTGATTTGATTTCTTGCATATTCATATCGAAAAAAAAAAAACGTGATACACTTCCATGTCTTACATAACATTGTGCCATATAAACTTTCATTTTTATTTTAGTTCTGTATCAAACCCGGCCTGGGCGAGCAAGGCGGCATCCATGATGGTGTTTTTCCTGGTCCTCGGGATCTTCTGTGGGGTACAGTTTTCACGATTTTTCCCCTGGATCGTCACCATTTGATCTCTGGGGAGCATTTCATCAAGTGTCTTGTCGGTGATTTTTACTGACAAATTTGCTCTCAGCCAATCAGATGCAAGGATTTCAGTAGCTTATAACAGTTGTCGGTAAAAATCACTGACAAAACGCTTGATGAAACGCTCCCCTGATTGGGGTTACCATAGTCGTAGGATCTCATTTCATTACGTGCCTATCGTAACATCAGGGGAGCGTTTCATCAAGCGTTTTGTCAGTGATTCTTACCGACAACTGTTATAAGCTACTGAAATCCTTGCAACTGATTGGCTGAGAGCAAATTTGTCAGTAAAAATCACTGACAAAACGCTTGATGAAACACTCCCCTGGAACTCAGTTGGTTCTCCTTCATCAAAGATCAAAAAGAGATTCATATGCAGAAAGTGTTCCAGATATTTAGTAGGCGCCGAGGCGGACGGGCGGCACTTGAAGGGGGAGCAAAAAACGCAAAAGAGAGAAAGAAAGGGGGAGAAATACAAGAAATTTTACCGTCTTTGAGGGTTATTTGCGCCCCAGTCAAGGACAAAATGCGTAAGAATGGTGTTTTATAGGGTTTGAAATGCGAAAATTTTCTAATTTTCTATAGCTTCCTCTCATAATTATGTTGAAGATCTAGCTATTTCGATTTCGTGCCCCAAATGGCGTTTTTAAAGTGTTAACCATTAATTGACTCTAGTTGCTTTGCCCCCCCCCCCTCGCATCAGGCAGGAGCTTGTTGAATTTTGCGCCCCAGATGGGATATAAGTGCATAAAAAGCACTTTCAAAGTATAAAACATAAAGTGTTAACCATTAATTGACTCTAGTTGCTTTGCCCCCCCCCCCTCGCATAAGGCAGGAGCGTGTTAAATTGTGCGTCCCCAGATGGGATATAAGTGCATAAAAAGCACTTTCAAAGTATAGAACATAAACCATAAATTCGCCTTACAATTGTCTTACTAAATTCCTCAAATATATTTCTTCAGGGTTTTCATTTATTTTACGCCCCCCAAATAGCAATGTTCAAAATTTCCAAAAAAAAATCTATTGCTGTATTCCCTTGCATTTTTTTTTTGGGGGGGGGGGGGGGGGGTAAAGGTAAAATACATGAAAAAATTCAATTTGAGGGGTGAAAAGGGGGGAAAAAATATCTGCCGCTCGGTCGCGTTGTTCTCTCGCTTATACAATAACTCATCAAATTTGGGCTAACAACCGAGGATTATGTACATGAAAACTCATTTTCACCGTCATTTCTATATAAAAACGCTCATTAATCTGAGTTTGGGCATGGGGGGGGGGCAGATTTATAGTTTGCCCAGGGCGCCAGAATACCTAGATACGCCACTGCCTAATGATGGGTTTATATAGGGGAAAATCTTTCCTGTGCCCCCCCCCCCTCTTGAAACCCAACTGCCTACCTTAAGTACATCGTCAGCAACAAAAAATCTCTCTAATCGAATGAATTAAGGGTATATTAATCCAATACATTAGTGAATTCTATAAGGTGAAAATAACACACTGATTGTATGCCGTGTATGGAATTGTATCTTACTAAAAATTCACAACTAAATGTAATTTATTGGCTGCATATTTAAGTTTATGAACCCATTCCTCCAGATCAGAGTACAATTAAGTCAAAATGCATTTGATTGTGCATTTTGTTAAGGGTATTCATTAAATTCAATGACGTAAATAGCAACACAGTCTTGAGCTGAGGTGTGATTTAAAAAAAAAACGTTGAAACTCGAATTATCAACAAGTCACTACTTCTTAATTTTAAAAATTAAGATATGTACATAATCATTTTTCTGTTACCATGCTGTGTTCATTTTGTTCGTCTGTAATGATCATAATTTTATAAAACACCGGATTCGAAGAAAAACAAATATGATAAAAATACTTTGAGAGTGAATTATGCCACTGCTAACCGTAGACTTTCATGTCTACATTAATTTGGTTGTACTTGGAGTTCAACTTTGTGAAATTTTAAAAAGTAACATTTTGCTTTGTTTTGCGTGTCCCACGTTACTAGAATATTAGAAAATATATAGCTTCGAAACAGTGTAGCAAATAAAAAAGGAATAATTAATGAGAAGAATTTCCCTCTTTTGTAATTCGTATCATTTAACATAGCATGTTCATACATTCGTGACTGTATATACTATAGTATTGATATAAATAAAATATTTTGAAAATATCAGTGCAGTATTATGAGGAATGATTCGGTAAATATAGTAATATACCGTGTGAGTCAATGAAAATGCAACATTTCATTGTTTACAAATTAGAGTATAAATATTTATAATAGTGGCATGGTTAGGTTTAGTAACTCTTTCTGGTTATTTTGATACAATTTTCGTGGACCATCTTTTCATGGTTAAATGGTGCAGGGGACGAATATAAAGAGACCAGGGCCCCATTGCATAAAACTTAACGGTAACTCTGCTATCAATGGTAACTCCCATGGAAACCTTGATTTTGATTGGCTGTTGAGTGATGTTACCACGGTAGTTACCATTGATAGCAGAGTTACCATTAATGGTAAGTTTTATGCATCGGGGCCCCAAGTCAAACGACCTGTTCCAACTCTAGCAAGGCCCTGCCAGACTTAGAAATGTATAACACCCCAAGTTCCTTTGCATTGTTTCATGGTAATGGAAAGTTCATCATGAACTTTTTTTTTCTTTTTGATAGAGACATTGTTTCATTTGGAATTTCTTGGTAGGTTCTCTTTTAATAAACAAGCTTGAAATACATTCACACTTTGTCAGTTTTCGTCATTTGTTTTTTGTTTTTTCTTTGAGTTTCTCATTCATTTAATCACCATTAATACCGTTTGTGGAAGGCGGTTTCAACTCGGTCACAATCACTGCCCCTATTATGTCATCAGTAAAATAACCTCCATCGAAAATGGTATTAAAATAATCAAAAATAGTTACTCCACCACACCGTGTCACTTCCATCCGCATTAACACTCTATTTAAAAATGAACTACTGAAAACGAGTTTAATTTTCATTGACTCACATGGGTATCATGGGTGTAATGTAGAAGCATAAAGTTGTCATGGGCGTCACCAGACCGTTTCAGTGGATGTATGTCAGACCACATTTGCCGACAAAGTTAGTCGGAAATCTATACCAACAAGCACCAATGTCCATGATTTAAAAAAAAAATCAATATGGGCAAGTCCAAGCTATTTTGTCCCATGCGTTACCGACCACATCTAAGATAATAAATTATTCCTGATTATTTTACTAAGAAAATTAAGAAAATAGCACTACTAGAGCTGTTATGTATATATATATATATATATATATATATATATATATACATGTATATGTGTGTGTGTGTGTGTGTGTGTGTGTGTGTGTGTGTGTGTGTGTGTATGTGCGCCCATTTAAAGCGATGACATAGGCATGAACTTTACATTCGGACCGATGACACACAGCGAACCGATGACGTCATCGGTTGGCAGACCTGCGCAGTTAGACCCAAATTACATGCTTTTGCATATAGGGGTAGGTCATCAGTTAGTGTTACGCGAACAAGTCGTCGGTTGTATAGAAACATTTCAGACGGGTCATCGGTTATGCGGTTGAATTCTACACACACAGGTCATCGGTTATGCGGTCAAATTCTAGGTTGTAAAAGATGTCATCGGTTATTATGCGCGCACAGGTATGTGTATGTGTGTGTGTGTGTGTGTGTGTGTGTGTGGAATATGTAGTAATATGATACATTTTGATGTCAGTATACTTGGTAACGTATGGGACATCAAAATGACCAAATACCTTGGACTTACCCATATAAGTTCTACATGAAGCGTTTAATTACCTTATATTTTTTCTCCCGAGAATGGAAATACTTTGTTTTAGAACTATCAAGATGGGACGGGGAGGGGGGAGGGGGGTCTTCCAGGGAGCTGTGCTTTCCTGGACATAACTTAATCATGGTGGTTCTCTCTCTTATAATATGTCTTTTTATGAAATGTTCTTGTCAATCCCCCCCCCCTTTTTACAATAACTGCTAATTGTTTGTAAATTTTGTGATTCTATTTGATTATGACACAATAAAACATATAATTAAAGAAAAAGAAAGAATAATTTTCATCTAATCACAATCACCAGCCGCTTGAACACTATTTAGTTTAACCCCATTGTTTGACTCCACACGAACAAGAGCAGTCAGAAAATGACGAATACGTGTAAATATATTTTTATTGACTTTATTCAATCAGATAATCTAATTCGCATAAAATAGTAATTAAGGTAGTAAAAACGTAACATGAGTCTGTTGTATGCAGCAAACATGATTGCAAAAGTTATCACATTAAATAGATAACACTGAGATGCACAAGAGGAAAGAAAGCCGATATAGCTTCAAATATGTTAACATTTCTTATTTTTACCCTAAAAATAAGAGCATATAATGGAATATTAACGTCAAATTTTGCAAAGTCCAAACAATATGATTATCAGGTGATAGCATTTCATTCAACGGAATTCTCCATAACAAATACATTAATTTATATACACATAAAAACATTATTTCATATAAAAAACGCCACTTTTTCATATACATTGTACATGTACACATAAAACACTGTTTTATATACACATAAAAATAACAACGCAGTGACGTCTTTTGGTTGGTGACGTTATAGGTATATAGGTCCCCAGACGTAAGTGATTTTTGATACACGTCTGAAAAATATACGCATACAAACAGGTGAGATCGCTATTCAGCCTTTGATTCCCCTGTTATCATGAGATCACTTCCCCATTAGCATGGGCAGTCCCAGCCCCTCCCCCCTAAAAGAGGGGGGTGATTTATGTCACGATAGATAGTCCAGATGCATTTTCCTCTCCCCCCGATGCCCCATTTATCCATTTCTGGATACGCCATTAGTTTGATCCATGGAGATAGAATGGTAAGCCTTAAGACCCTTTTTCACAATGTTTGCAAGTAAATACTGCATATCATACTAGCCTGAATACCATTTTACACTAGGCGTAAGAAATCTTTGAAAAATCTTACCATAATTCAATGGCATGACCCGGGGCACGTTCGGACTTAAGGTCACGATTTCTTAAATAAAATTAATACGCGGATATCAAAAATTGCAGATGTTCAAGAGAAACTGTAAACAAAATACGATTACATGTATATCCACCCCTTCGCTTGAAGATTGCGAAGATTTCAGACTAGTAATTGCCATCCATGCGTCTCGAAAAATATGGGCTGGATCACGATCTCAAAACAAGATGTTGGGGGGGGGGGGCTGATTCACTTTTCCTTGTGAATCAGTTGGTTGTATGGTTTGTAGCCCATTAGTTTTAAAACGTCCATGCATTCTTCTTCAATCTGTGCGACTTCAATTGGAGTAAGATTTTTAACCCAGTGCGTGGATGCGACATGGGAATTCTTGTGAGTTGAATATATACCTGTATCACTGACGGGCACATGCGTGTTCCGTATCACCCAGTCCTGAACTTCCTTGTGGAAAGGAATTCCGACAAAGCTGTAGAGGTCTTTGGTGACCTTCAGCGGGGTATCCGCAAAGTCTTCGTATCTGACGAGGTAGTAACGTCCCTGCAGCCAAGCGGGTAGAAGATCAGGCGATACAATAACATTCTCTCGGATCCACTGGCACATTCCTCGAACAGTCTCAGTAGTTTCTGGAGTTACGCTGAAAAGATTAAGAGGCTTCAATCGCCCAAGCTTAGGGAATTGAGAACGCTTTTCAAATTTGACTCCCCCTGATAGTCGAGTCGGTAATTGATCCTTGAAAATGCAGAGCCTCTAGGATCACGAACTAAATGGATGATCTTTAGGTTGATGTTATCGTCCACCACCAGTGGTTTGAGGAGTTCTAGATTAACTCGGATCAGCTTCGCAGCAACTCGGCCTTTGTACTTCCGGCATAAATTGCTCATCCAGCTCGGTGTTATCAACCTACACTTTGGTGATGCCTTGCATATTGCTTTGTTCTTGGTTTTCCCGTTCCAACTATCTAAAACCTTCACATAATCAGCATCGAACTGGCATCTTGTCAATTTACGTAAGATATTTCTGGACATTTGCTGGCTCTCGGGCGCAAACAATTGGATGCCTTTCATTTTTCGTAATAAGTTCGTTGGCCACAAAGGCTCAAATAAGTAAAACAGATCAGAGTTCTGATTGAAAAGCTCCCCAAAGACGCTGGACCCGAACCGCCACTGGGCCATAATGAAGATGACGGGTGGGGAATCGGTTATCTTCATAGACCCATCATTGATTGTCACATTCTTGTAATGATCTATGTAGACTTGCGGGTCGTAGTATGTATACATAGTGTTTTGGTCTAATGATTCTTCTGAGGAACCATCTACTCCATTTTTCATATCTAAAACTGAGGTATTATCGTTTTCCTCTGCTCCATTTGCAACAGTCGGTAATAATCTCTCATCTTTATCGAAATTTCCATCCATCGTGTCCTCGGTGAATGACGAAAGCTCAAAGTCCACTTCGGCGTCACCTAATCTGTTTGATGGAGAAATATCTTTGATGTCATCACTTGCTGTTTGATTCTGTTCAGAAGCACATCTGAAATTCCATAGACTTGATTCACTATTATAATTTGGTTTATGTTCGATCTTTACATACATAGAATGCTTGGTAACCAGGTCCATAAAGGCATACGATGCAACAAATACAATCAAAACAGCCAATGTACTCATCCAGTATGCTGTCTGAGAAGTCAGTTTCCCCGCCATCTCTGGTATTTTCACAATCATGTGTTGCTTTTATCAGCATTATGAGCAGGATGTCAAGGTGTATGACATTTACAGATGACCGTCGTTGATTCTCGGTACGTGGACTCATGAACGGGAAGAATCGGTGGTCAGCCTAATCACACTTCACACTCCAACCTCTATCTACTCTCACAAAAGACAGTGGATGAGTAACAATGAATCTCATCTCGTCAACGCTTTTGTCCGAAATGCGCTCGTAGTAGTGTTATGTAATAACATTTGCGTAATAAAGGCGCCAGTTGACCACAGAACTCCTAAAGACGTAGACGGCTCATACCCATTCCCAATGCACAGATCGCGGTATAGCCGTCAAACCCGCTGGAGGATTCGCTCGAGTGCACACGCCGCCATATTGCTTAGTCCTCGATCTTTTCAACTAGCCCACCAGACCGTGTGCTTCTCAATGATCGGATCTTCTCTATCAAAATAAATGGTCTTGTGCCTTCTTCACTTGAAATTTTGAAGTTGGCTTTTCCACTGCAGTTCACTTGCTTTTCATACACAAGTAACGTCAACTAATATCATGTACATTTTTTTTTGGAGGGGGAAGAGTTTGGTTCTCTTTCAATTAAGACACAAAGGTTAAATTTTTATTCTCTCAAGTTCAAGATAATATTGAACAGTTTTTTTTTTTAATCAATATCATTTTTAGTTCTCTTTCAAGAAGGCAGCCTGAGTTCATTTGTTCACCGTCATCCTTGACACCCCCTCGGAAAAAAAAAAAACAAAACAAAACAAAACAACAGCAAAATACAATTTCATGTAGGCCTACACGTTAAAAATACATATATTATATATGTATTTTTAACGTGTAGGCCTACATGAAATACATGAAATGATACAAAAGAGAAGTATAATACTTCTCTTTTGTATCATGTAGATGACTTGCATAACGTTATACTTTTTGTACAGTGTTATCTGGTATAAAAAGGCCTACAAATTTGTTTTGATTTAAGGGTTTGTTCAACATGCTTCTACCATGTTTCTTTTTATCTTTGATGATAATAAAGTCAGGACTTTATCGAGTAAAGCATAATCATCATAGAACCGTCAGCTTCTACCACTATTTTGGGGACTGCCGGTGATTTTGAATACAAGTACAGCACTTGTACAATAAATTGTGATTTTGAGTGTTTTATATGTACAATAAGACATACTGCTGCAAAGTTCACATGTT
Organism: Heliocidaris tuberculata; assembly: GCA_025618425.1. NCBI lineage: Eukaryota > Metazoa > Echinodermata > Echinoidea > Camarodonta > Echinometridae > Heliocidaris > Heliocidaris tuberculata. Next base: position 22,156,326 of record CM046834.1, read on the forward strand.
AAATACCATTTTGGCAAAGAATTAGTCTAAAAATAAACTTAAGACAATTTCAGTAACCATGTCCATTGCCTATTGAAATGAGCGAACATTACAATGACGTATTACGTAATCCGAAATTGCCCTAGGGTATTGAAATTGCCCTAAAGTTGAATTTTTCGAAATCCTAGTGCTTTCGAGTTCTTTGCATCAAATTAGAATTGTACTGACTTGTTTGCAGTTAATTCATGGCTCTCGAATTTGATCGGCTGGGCAAAGATAAATGATTAAATCTTGCTTTCAATTTGGCAGTTGTGACAAGCGCTTCGTTGGGCTTGATGTATTTTTAGTGTTCTTATTTAGAGTGGGAATCTATATCCTACCAACCTTCAACAAAACACAGATGTCTGGATCATAACAATGATCTGTATAAACAAGAATTTTCTTGAGGGCTATACATGTATATTGCAACGTACTGAAGTGAGCGCACCTCGTATCAAACTCTTGCAAGTAAAAGACTTGCATAGTCAGGAGATGAATACAATAATATAAATTTCCGCTTTCAATAAAGTTATTTTCCAAAGCCATGAGAACGGCGAGGGCAAGCAAATGGCCACAAAATTTGATTTTCTTGTCATTTCAGTCACCAAAATTGTTTGAAATAGTAAATAAATGTAGTAAAGAAAAAGTTATCAAACTTGAGCAACAAGAGTGGATGCGATGACTGCACTTCTGTAATAAGCATGAAAATGCCAGAAGCAACATTTGATAACACTCCTGGCAATTTATTTCAAGTATTACAAGAGAAATTTCCCTTTCTTTGTTTTTCTTGGTTCATTTCAATACTAGCATTAACAAAATCGAGCAATTTCAGTAAGATTTTGTATCACCCTAGTGTTATATTCCAACGATCAAGCATTTTATACTGAATATGTCGTTGACGCGACGAATTGCGAACTGCATGAATCTGGAGAGCGAAGGACTAACCAAGATGGCGGATATCACGTGATCATGTACGAGCGATGGCTACAATTTCGCACCCGCACGAGCCTTCTACGTCTTTAGGAGTTCTGTGCAGTTGACCAGCTTAAGGGGCCTTCACAATACTATAACGAATTGAAGGCACGAACGCGAACGAATGACATAAGTCAGAATACGCAGAAATACGCGCGGAATTCCCGGCGAAGAGATTCTCGGGGGCTGAATGGAACGAAAAACGATCCAAAACGAATTCGTAATTCTACCAGAGCAAATGCTATAACGAGTGTCAACGATCTCCTAACTTTTATTTCTATAATAGAATAACAATTTGAATAGACAGTTGTCCGCCCGAATTTCTTATATAATAGCGTTAACTAATTCCATAACCAGCAAATAAATTTTGTAGAAATCCTGTCCAAAGCCCCTATTCAACAACTGAAAAAAAATTGATCAAGTAAATCTTTCACAAACTAAGAGGATAGCTATATCTTGTAACTTTCGATCTGTAGACATACATATAAGATGGTTCTACCGTCGCAGTTAATTTACTTTATTCATATATACAGTACCAAAATATTCAACAGGAATTTTAGGCTACACTCACTTTACCTTTATTTAAGTTGTATAAAATCGATAAATTTGGGAGGACTAAATTGGATTCAAATTGTAATTTCAAGCCTGTTAATTTAATGCATGGGAACACTATAATCATGACTCGTGCTAATAGATTCATACTGATATAAAATAGATACAAAACAAGGGAACATTTCCAAAACCCCAAAATGATTACGTTTAATAGAATATCATAATAGTTCCAATATGATCACGATCGTGTGAAAAGTCGCTATATCATATGATATGAAATCTTCATATTCAACACATCAACGAAAATAGCTATGTGAACGCTAGCGGTACTGTATCGGAAAGGCAGGGGCGGCGCCAGGGTATTTAAATAGGGGGGGGGGGGCAAAATGACGCGTATAGCAACGTCGCACGTCGAGGCTCTTGAAATAACAAATAGGACTAATAACAGTTATGCCATAATTGCATGGCCTAGCCTTCTCTCTCCATTTCCCCTTCTCTTTCTCCTTCCCCCCCCCCCTTCTTCCTCTTTTTTTTTTTTTTTTTTTTTTTTTTTTTTTTGCTCGCTTGAAAAATGCCCCCCCCCCTGTAGCGCCGCCCCTGCGGAAAGGTAATTAGAGCACACAATGGACGGCAATGGTACGGTCACAGAGAGGCGAGCAGTTCGCTATGAAATAGGCTCGCTTTGTTTTGGTGGACGACTGAGACCGTGTAGGCCAGGAGGCTGTCCCAAAATAGTCTCCCTATTTTACACATAAGTTTTGACCCCTAAAAGTTACTGAGACCATCTAACTCATTGACAAAAATGTTGTCAGCCTGACCGTAGCCATCGGGTTTAGCCCCCAGAGCCCCAAAAAGAGACCCCAAAACTGACAAAATTGTCCATTAGAAAGGAGGTGTCAGACCTCTTGAAATGAAACCCCAAAGTGCCCTTTGACAACGCTTTGCCCCCCTCCCCAATGCTCTGTATGTAAAGAAAAAACTAATTTCTTGCCTTCTGACTATGATAACTCAAAAGTATTTTATTAAATTCAATTCAAATTTAAAAGTAATTTTTAGTATAATAATTTTCTTGAGGTGCAATTTGGTGTCAATTGGTCGTTTCATTAATAAGTTATTAAATTGTGAAAATTGCATTGCATTCAAAAGTAGCCAAAAAAATATTGTCAGGATTATGCTGTAAACACACCCACTGACCATCTGACAAGGCATAATAGAGGAGCTTGCTTGGTATATGTGCGATTAGCACATGAATATTTCAGCCTGACAGTCACATACCACAGATACCTGCAAAGCTCTTCTATTATACCTTGTCAAAGAGGTGAAAATGGACAATGGGTGTGTTTACATTATCATTTCGGCTACTTTTGACAAAGCAATACACTTTTCACAATTTAATAACTTATTAATCAAAAGACCACTTAATACATGTACAAGCTTTTGATTTATCATATACTAGTCAGAAGGTAAGAAAATGGTTTTTGCTCCCAGTGTAGAATGTAGTGTATAAAAAACCGTTTATCAATGTACCAAATTCGAACTTCTCTATACCGCTCTGTTGCAGTCAATTGCAAAATTTCCATAGTGGGTAAAATGCGCAAGAAAGTGTTTTTTTAGGGTTAAAAATGAAAAAAAAAAAAAAAAAAAAAATTGCAGCTCGGTCGCTGTGCTCCCTCGCTTGTACAATAACGTAGATAGGTTTGGGCACTCGGGGGGGGGGGGGGGGACGAATAGATTCCCGGGGGCTGAACGGAATGAACCAACAACGATCTAAAACGAATTCAAAACGATTGAAAAAACGAATTCATAAGTGAACTAGAACTAATGCTGAACGAATTTCAACTATCTCTTAACCCATTGCGTACGGGAACTGTATAGTCACTTTTAAGCGTTATGGCAAAGGGAAAATTCAGTAGTAAATTGAGGATTTTCTGTGAATTAAAATCTATAGTTTTAATGTAAAATTTTAAAAAGAAATTTGTTGGCTCAAATTCCTTATTTGATAATTCAAACTAATTCTATTATCAGTAAAATAAAAAAGTCCATATTTCATAATATTAATCAAAGTTCATATTTAACTTAATAAGAGGATAACTAGTTTTTAATTTTATATTTGTAGACCTACACATATATGTGGTTTTGCTGTAGCAAATTAGTTGACTCTATTTTATATTACAGTTATTAAGTTATTCATCAGGGATTTTTGGCAAGATTTACATTACCAAGATTACTGTTATTTAAGTTTTAAAATCGGGAATAGTGAATTTAAACTTTAATCTTAAACTTATGAATATTTCGGGAAAAGCAATAGATTCATACGGCACTATGACAAAGTTGATACAAAACAGGGGTATATTTTCAAACACAATTTGAAGTAGTTTATTAATTACATTAGAAATTGGAATGCCATATAAAAGAATTATGATATAAGTGTGAAATGTCACTATATCATATAATATGAAATGTTCATATTCATTAAGATCACATCAGTGAAAAGCGCAATATAAACGTCTAGTGAAGCCCGTCCCACACGAGGCGTCATTTCATTTGTGTCAGTACCAGGTGCTAATTGAGCCTGTGATGGCAATTAACCAATACGTCAGTAATTAAAAGTATTAGTTCCACTGTTCATTTTACAATAACTTTTTAAACGATATCATTCTTTCATGGCGAATGACCGCTCAGGTGACTTTATTTTTTTTATTTAATGTCTTCTTTATAAAAAGCAGGGTAGTCCCATTCAAGCCGCAAGGCCTGCTTTCCAAGGGAGCCCTGCTGTAACAAAATACATATAATACAAATAGCATACATTACAAACAGATAAAATCATACAATAATACATTTCATGAAAATGAGAAATTTATGTAAAAAGAGAAAGGGAGAGAGGGGGGGGGGGGGTAAGGAAAAAAATACATGTATCCAACTTGCAAAGAAAAGGAAATCAATTAACCATTTGGATGTCGCGAACATTACGTTTAAAAAGGGGTAGTGAGGCGGAGCATTTGATAAGTACAGGTAGAGAGTTGAATAGTTTTGCTGCTATGTATGAAAAAGACTGCTTTTTATACTCGGTTCTGGGTTTGGCTAGATACAATTGGTGCATTGTGACTAATCTTGTAGGATATGGATTAGCTCTCTGGGGTATAAATTGTCTTAAATAACCGGGAGCAAGACCATTCAAAATTTTATACATAAGTACATGGTAATTATATTCCAATCTATGTTTGACAGATTGTAATTTTAAAGAACCAAGCATAATTTGCACTGGCGTATAATAATCTGCATCTAATACTAAACGGCAATATTTGTTTTGACACCTCTGTAATCTCATTAAATTTTTCTTTGTCAGTGATCCCAAACAGTGGAACAATAATCGATATGAGGAAGAATTAGAGTAAAATATAAATGTTTAAGTACACGTTTTGTCAAGCAGTGCTTAATCCTTCGCATACATATAAGGGAGTTCATAATCTTTTTGACAACATCATTAACCTGGGACGACCAATCTAAGTTCTGGTTTACAAAAACACCAAGATATTTAAACTTAGTTACATTTTCTACCAGTTTATCATGCATTCTGATCTGTAATTTGACTGGATTCTTCTTTCTTCGACCTGAAAATAACATTACTTTAGTTTTGTCTGTGTTAACAACCAATCCATTTTCATTTAACCATTTACATAAAACTTGTACGTCCTTTTGTAACTGGGTTTGGACTGCCTGTACTCCATACCCTGAGGAGAAAACGGACGTGTCGTCTGCATACAAAGAAATTTTAGTACTAGAATGAAAAGGTAAATTACATACAATGTATATCATTAATGTACATACAGAATAATAGCGGGCCCAATATTGAACCCTGTTGTACCCCTGAAATGACTGGGAGAAAATCGCTTTTCATACCTTTGTATGACACACATTGCTTTCTTCCTATAACAAGTAAGATTCAAACCATGACAATTCTATACCATCTATGCCAAAATAACTTAGTTTCTTTATAAGAAGATCATGGGGAATAATATCGAACGCCTTTCTCAGGTCTAAGAAAACAGCACCAATAAATCGACCTTTATCAAGGTCATCATTCAGCATCTCACAAATCTCAGTTAAACATGTTGAGGTGGAATGTTTACTCCTAAAACCAGACTGCCGATCACTCATTAATTCTTCTTTATTAAGGTATGCCATCAATTGAGAATGTACTGCTCTTTCCAACACTTTGGAAACAATTGATAGAAGGGAGATAGGACGAAAGTTGCTTAGTTCGTGACTTGTTTTTGTTTTGGGAATAGGGACAACTTTAGCCATCTTAAAATCATAGGGGAGACGCCCAGATTGTATTGATTGATTGAAAATACGAACAATAGGAATGGCAACCAATTGAGCACTAAGTTTCAATAATCTTGGGTGGAGGTCATCAAGACCTACAGATTTCGAACAATCAAGGCTATGTAATTCTTTTTTAACAAATTCAAAGGTGATCTTTTCAAAAACGAAACGTGAGTGTACTTTACTTAGTCTTTTAATAGCATTACCAACATTGTCTTTTACTTCACCAGGGTCTCTTGCTCCGTGAATAGATTCAGAGACTTTACTGAACATTGTGTTAAACTCCGTTGCTATTTTTAAAGGATCGGATACAATTTCACCATTAATTACTAAATGTGAAGATGGGTTACATTTATTATCTGGTAAAAACCCTTTTACAATATTCCATGTTTCTTTCATGTCATTGCATTCCTCTATTTTATTACGACAATAAGCCTTTTTCAACTTTTTATTTAGAATATTTGCTTTATTTCTCAAGGAAATATATTTCTCCCACAAGGCAGTAGTATTATTTTCATTAACAGTGTTATCTAGTTTAATCTTATCATACTGACGTTTGTGATAATCTCTATCTCTTGCTAATTCTTTATAAGCTGAATTTATCCATGGAGACCCTTTAAGTTTTTTACGCACTGAAACATAAGGTGCATGTTTGTCAGAAAGTTTCAAAAAGACATCTCTAAACTTCTGCCACATGATATCAACATCAGTAACATTTTGACTCGGTCCTAACGTCAGCAAATGACGCCTCGCGTAATTTGCTGACAATACTTATTAATAATAGGCGTATGTGTTAATTGCCTTCACAGGTTCGATTAGCGCAGGTACTGACGCAATCGAAATGGCACCTCGTGTGAGCCGAGCTTATAAGAGTACGTACATGTATATAACGCCTTAACGTACGGAAATCAACCGTTGAGGAATCGCACAAGGAAAGGCAACGCCGGGAAGGCTCACAGGTTATTTTTACGCAAGAAGTTAGCTATAAAATTGCATCGCTTGGGGTGGGAGAATGAAATCGTTCAGGTAACTATAACCACTATACCTTTCTGCGGACGAACAAAACGTTCGTACTGCGTTAATACAGAGCTGGCACAATGCGTATTGGCTGTTTGTTCGCATGTCGAAATTGTTTGTGCATGCACAAAAATTTTCGCCTCACGGAGCGAACAACAACGTACAGGAACTTATTGAAATGAATAATAACGAATTCAAAACAATTTCAAACGAACATCATATATTATAATAATAATATCTGCATTTATATGACGCCTTTCCAGTTAGTAACTGATCGAAGAGCTAAGTGTATTATTACCCCGGTCATTGGGTCCAGTTACGATTCTGCACTTTCTCCACTCCGCTATAAGGAGCATTCCAGTCTGGCGGCCATCTCACAGGTGCACATAACTATTCCAGTCATAATGACAGTCGCATCCTATCCAGTACCCAACACCTGGGTGGAGAGTGGCAAATGTAGATAAATGTCTTGCCAAAGGACATTATTGCTTTGGCGGGAACCGCGAACAATGTGATCCACAGTCCGGTGACGTATCCACTAGCACGACATCTCTAAATGGCATATATTCAGTTTCAAAGGAGCATTTTCCAAGGGGACCCCCTATCCCCTCTGCTGTTTGTACTATGTTTTGACCCGATCATTCAGTTTTGGATATGCCTATATATGCCAGCGAATGCCAAAATTTCACTGTACGCTGGCAATAGCTGGACCAATGAGGGGGATTAGAATGAATGCGAGGGCTTCATCCCCGGGGGGGCACTCGAATTATATTTTGACGGGGGTGTGCCTCACGAATTCCCGAAAAGGGGGTCTAAGGAACTGACTTCAAGGTGTAAAATACGGGGTCTTGGGAACTATGATCTATTGGGCAGAGTGAAAAACAGGGTCTAGGGAACTACAAAACTAACCTCGCTTTATCGACGGTACACCTTCGTTATCGCAGGATCTCGGGACGGGCCGCGCCGGGGGCCGCGCCCGCGCCGTGTAGCGCTAGTAGCTAGCTAGCTGGAGCAGTTTTCAAGGCTCGCGCGACGAAAGGGCCTAGGGCGCGAGACCAGGTCGAGCGACCACTGCCTCCGCCACGCTCCCGGCCGCATATGCGAACGGATATGTTTCATAACGGGGGTCTTCAGAGCGGGGCTGAGCGGCTCCTGAGCGGAACTGAGTATCTAGAGAACGGAAATCGGGGTCTGAAAAAGGGGGTCATCAAAGCGGCACGTCCCCGTACCACCAATATACGTGAGTGCCCCCCCCCCCGGGGCTTCATCACGGGACAAACAAGATGAATCTACAACGCTTATAAATTATGCTAAACATGCTGTAACCTGACGGGTGAGCTTGTGTGTACACGAAATAACATGAAGATGAATTATTGTAGAGTTATATATATTTTGAACAAGGATAGTGCATGTTTCTGTTATGTAACCATCTTGCACTTCCTCACTCCCCATCTCCCCATTTTGTCTCCCTCTACCATCAAACCCTCTTAACTCTCCCTATATCATGAACAGTGGCATAGCCATGGGGGGGGGGGGGGCGGTGGGGAGACAGGGAGCGCACTCGGTAGATGGAATGCTAGAGAACAATTCAACCGAGGAGGTATCATCTTCCTTCTTATGTTCCCCCTCCCCTCCCCTTCTCTCTTCCTTCTTATTTTCTTTAATTTTCATTAATCATAAATCGATGTGCCCATTGTGCCTGCATTTGAACTTGGTCACTCGGATCCTTATATTTTCCTGCATATCATGGTCTTGTACCATGAAAAAAAAAAAATCAAAAAAAAATCTAGAGTATATCAGAAGAAAGAACACCAAATTAGGCCTTGATAATCATGATTTTGAGACAGCATTATGGGTCAGTCGTCTTGTGGCATATACGGTTAAATGATTCCATTTTTCGAATTGGATTTAATGAGTGCTTCGAGATATGGAACCACACAATGTTTGCTATCAATATGGATTTGAAGATTCAAAATATACGGTAAACATCAGAAAACCATGCATGGGAGAAATGTGGACTGGTGCTTCAGGTATCAGTCAGGAGTACGGCAAATGAATTTTACAATCGATCGATCGTGAGAGGCTCTTTTGTGAAGTTGGGAAGTAGTGGTGCGTACGTCCCCTTATACCCCCGGCCACTCTTGCCGCCCATAGTTTTTGTACCCATACGAATTTATCACCATCCTTGGTATAATAATGATTTTAACGTAATAACATCTGTATGGATGACGCCTTTATATTTCGTCCTATCGTTGAGATTCAAATCCAGAGGCAGCGCTCCCGGGAAGAGGGGAGGGCAGGGGGGCACAGTGCCCCCACACTTTTTCAAGTAACCCAAATGTGCCCATTTTTCTTTCTGAAAAGAAATGCCCCTTTTCTCAGACAAGTGCCGTTTTGAATTCTAAAACAACCCTCTATCCTTTCTAATAAGTACCCTTCCCCCTTCTAATAAGTACCCTTCCCCCTTCTAATAAGTGCCCTTTCCCCTTCTAATATTCAGTATATATGAAAGGGTCATACTTTATGTACAGTAGTTGTGATTTTGAATCAAATTTAAAAAAAATTTATGTTTGAGTGGTTCAATGCCTCAAAAGAAACACAGTAGCCAATTACCATCAGCACATAAGAAGGTGATAAGGGCTTTAACGAATAACAAATTTAAAGTTGGAAAAAAAAAGAAGAAAGAACTACTATTCAAAATAGACATTTGAATGACAGCGTTTCATTTGTTTTGTGAAACAATCTGACTACAATGTTTCTTCATGGCATCATTTACCTTTATAATTCATCAATAAATTAGTCTATCCATGATAATCACTGGCCATCAAATCCCATCTTTTTCGTCGAATATGTGAACTATCTCCCTAACATTTAAAACTGAACAGCACATTTTTTTTTTTAAATATAAAAAAAGTAATTCCTTCATTATTGTCTCTTCCACCTTTTCAACATGTTCCTCTTATGCCAGCCATCTTTCTCTCTCACTTTCTCTTCTTTTCTGTCTTTTTCTTGCTTTCAATGTCTGTCATCCACACTGTCTCTACACTTAGTGAACTGTGGTGTTAAATACACATAATCAATTCATACAAGACACACAACTAATGACTCGAACATATACTTTAATATATAATATTCCTATCTATCAAATGAGATAGTATGTCATGCAAACTGGCAATCTAGATATACTTCACAAACATCTTGCTTACATGATAACTTTAAAAAATGGGAATGCAATAACAAAACAACAGTTATAACATGATGTAAAAAAAAAGTAGTCAAAAAATTAAAATGTAATCTAGGATAAGATAATAACTTGGCTGTTCAGCATGATTATATCAATCTGTCTATTTCCATTTATAGTACATGTATTCACAGAACAGTCAATTAATCTTCTCATTACGTCTAAGAGCCGTAAAAAATGAAAGACATGCAATAAAATTTGCCCCCAAAATAAAGGAACAAATGATAATATATTTTACAAACATGAATTATGAAAGACAACTCGATCCAATTAGTAGTAAAACAATCATATTTTCAAAGAGACGAAATATTACGATGACAAAATAGTGTAGAAATAACAACATGGAACATCATAATCAGAAAAAAAATTAAGAATTAATAGTATATACAGTTCTGGGTAATAAAATATCAACTCTCTATATTTGCCTCTACATAGCTTCATACACATCTCTGCATTAAACACTAATTCAAATTAAAAGAATAACAAATATTTTGATCAACTGCTTGAAGTTTTCATACCCCAAGCAGACAATGTTTGGAACTTTACGCCCAAAATAAGCAAGTATTACATTATGTTTGTGTGTTTCAAAATTAAACCTATTTATAAACCCATTTCTTTTCTTGATTAATAATAAAAGTTTTACTTAGATGTTTACAAACTGCACGATATTTTTAAAAAACAAATCTAATACATAATTTTAGAATTGTCTGGAGTTTTGATAAAAACACATTTATGATGAAGTTATAAATCAGTTATATTGGTTTTAAAATAAGATAAATGTTTATTCTTCAATAGTCTATTTTTTGGGTGCATGTGATAAGCCATGGGTAAAATAGATGTTGATCACATACTTAAAGATGGTACATACTGTGTACGACTAGGTGTTCACATTTCAATATACATTATCATGTTTATGTACATTGACAATCTTCATTAGTTGAATTACAGCAACGAAATTTTATTCAGAAAATGGTTAAGCATATTTTGAAGGGACATCCTGTGTATGAAAGCAGATAATCAATACATACAGAATACAACCATGCATAAAATGAGAGAGAAGGAAAGAAGTGGAAAAAAGCAGGGGAGGGACTGAGAGAGAAAGAGAGAGAAGAGAGAGAGAGAGAGGAGAGAGAGAGAGAGAGAGAGGAGAGAGAGAGAGAGTGGGGAGGGCAGTGGGAAAGTGGGGGAAGGAAAATCCAGAGTGACTTTCTTTCAAATATCATGATATACAATGAGTTGTGCATGTATACACTTTAATACCATTAACATTTACAATCTTCATTTAGTTGAATTACAGCAACAAAATTTTATGCAGAATATAGTTGAGCATATTTTGAAGGGACATCCTGTGTATGAAAGCAGATAATCACAATACATACAGAATACAACCATGAATAAAATGAGAGAGAAGGAAAGAAGTGGAAAAAAGCAGGGGAGAGAGAGAGTGAGAGAGAGAAAGAGAGAAAAGAGAGAGAGAGAGGAGAGAGAGAGAGAGAGAGAGAGAGAGAGAGAGAGAGAGAGAGAGAGAGAGAGAGAGAGAGAGAGAGAGAGAGAGAGAGAGAGAGAGAGAGAGAGAGAGAGAGAGAGTGGGGAGGGCAGTGGGAAAGTGGGGGAAGGAAAATCCAGAGTGACTTTCTTTCAAATATCATGAAATACAATGAGTTGCGCATGTATACACTTTAATACCATTAACAAAGTTACAGCGACATTTTACATTTATATGCTCTACACTAGATGGCAGCTTTACTGTGTAGTTCATTTTGAAAAGAAAATACCAGTGCTCCAGTTGTTATCTACAGTAAAGACCCTACAAAGGGACTAATTCCGTTTTTTCACGCTGGTATCCTACATCCAAAATATCAGCTTGAAATATTACTTTTGTGAAGCGATATTGCAGGTTGAAACACCAAAATTGCAGCGACTCATGAGTAGACTACTTTATAAAATTTACCGCACATGGAAGTTTATTCTCAGCTCACATCCACACAGGCTTTGATATAAAATGAAATTTTCTCTTTGCAAGTTTTAATTGTAAACCATACAAATGTCTCATAAATGTATGGTGTTTGGGAGGATTTATGTCTTCTAATGATATAAAGATCACTTTTAGGGTGATTGGTCAATCAGTATATTAATAACTGATTTACTTTCCAGGAGAGTAATCTAATAGCCACTCCAGATTTGGCTTAAGTATGATCAGCAGATCAACAAGCCATTCAGTATCTATTTGTAGCCATAATATTGTTCAGAAAAAGCTGCTCCTTTTCCTTTCTTTGCCCTCAGGTTGGCACTAGACGTCTTAGTCTCAGCTGAAAGATAATTCTCTGCCCTAGCCTTTCTGTACCTGTTGCTAGTAGCAGCACAGGCATCATCCTGAAGAGTGGAATGGAAAGAAGAATCATTCGAATATCAAAAAGGTCATGTGGATAGTTCATTGTAGTCAAAATATCAGCAACTAAATTATTATCATCTCAGGAAAATTGAATCAACAAAATATTTAATAGTTAAGAATCTAAACTGTGAGGATTTGAGAGATTTTATGAGGCAGACCACATGTACAGTTGAACCTCATTATAAAGAACACTGTTATAACAAACCCGCGTTAAACAATGTTTTATTTTGCCGGTCCCACTTCTTTGTATTATATTGTGTTTTAGCCCTGTTATAACAAGGTTTCGATATAAAGAGGTGATAAAATATTTTGGAATAATTTCTACCTTTGTATTATATTGTGTTTTAGCCCTGTTATAACAAGGTTTCGATATAGAGAGGTAATAAAATATTTTGGAATAATTTCTACCAAGAAACAAACATAATACTTGACCTTTCAGCTAGGTGAGAAAATTATTGCAAGGTAAATATTCATCAAACAGCAGTTAAAACCTCACAAATTATAAACATTTTGTCAAAAATGTTCTGCTTGGCTGCCATGCGACCTCATAAAACAGTAATTTATGAAGCCAAATTTTAAAAATGAAGAGAAAGGGACAGTGCGTTCGGGTATCTCCTTACAGCAAAAGACTAACAGAGAAAACTTGAAAGCTGTTCATCATTCGAATGTTATTAATTAAACTCAATCTGAAAAATCCTAAAACATACAAATAGATTATTCATGTATTATTAAATAATGCATCTGTCCTAAAACTGTAATTCAAAAGAAAATTATATTAAAAAAATTTGTGCGCTCACTTCGCTCACTGGCAAATAACTACGAATTCATAATTTTGGACACCACTGTTACTTAATTTTGCACATACTATTGTATGAAAATCAAAATTACAAAATTTACCTATTAAGAGGGAATGGGAAAAGAAACGTCCATCGCCCTACATCCCCTTTCCATGCAAATAAGGGCCAATAAAAGTGACTTTCTTGCTGAATTTACATGGATCACAAAATAGCTCAGATGTTTTGTCCTCCCCCCCCCCCCCCCCATGCCAAGGTCAAGACACGCCACTGATGGGGTGACATGGAAATCTGTATTTCTAAAAGGGTTACTTGACTAAAAAAAGGTTGAAAAACACTGTTCTATTTGATGTCCCTCCCCTTCAGAATTAATTTGCTTTTCCTCATTGCCTAGATCAGGGCCCCATTGCATAAAACTTACCATTAACGGTAACTTTGCGACCAATGGTAACTCCCATGGAAACCTTGATTTTGATTGGCTGTTGAGTGATGTTACCATGGTAGTTACCATTGATAGCAGAGTTACCATTAATGGTAAGTTTTATGCAATGGGGCCCAGAGCTCTCCCTATGAATCACAGAATCTGATCTGTTTTGGTGCTTCACCACATTTAAACTTTGTCTGTAATCTATTAAAAGTGAATCAACTTCATTAGTGAACTAACTCCATTACACCTAATGCTAGGAAACTTTTTCTTTCATTAGAATAACATAACAACATAGGCATACAAAACCTTTTTTTGAGGTTGGCTGACATGTCTTGCCTGAATATCAACTTTTTGGTTTATAAATTTTGTGAGCGGGTGAAGCAAGTAAGCAAAAAAATGAAGCTTCATTATGGTAAAATTGTTATTTTATCATCACAATCCACCACAAAAGAGGTGAATATTACATATTTCACCATAGACTCATACTTTCTTAAACACTGATCAGAATGCTCCCCACTTTGCATTAATGTTTCAAGATGACTGGTAAAACAATGAAGTGAGTCAATGGTGAAATCTTATATGCTAGTGCCATTAGTACCAACCACTAAAAAGTGCCCCCATCAGCTTACTAGGCTTTTAGTGCACATGCTTGTAAAACAAGGTTATGCTTGCCTGGGGCCAACTAAAAAGGTCATGTATTGCCAACTTAAATGCCAATGGGCTACCCAAAAACAATCAAATACAATCGTAATCACTTTTCAATAGCCAAAAGAAATGGATTGAAGTCTCTGCCTCCAGATACAGGGATAGAAATTTTGAGAAATGTTACTTACATCGAAATCTATGTCTCCATACATCCTGTCCAGCTCAGAAGCCTGGTTGAGGAATTGGACAGTAGACTCCACCTGGGCAGACTGGATCTCCGCACTATTAGGTACCGAACGGGTTTGTCGTTGCATCATCTTTGCCATGGCCCACCTATTACAATTTTGAATCAACAAGCGATTTCAAATGAACTTAAACACAATTCCTTGAAATCACTTTGATTGTATAAACATAACAAGATGAAGGCGACTGCATCTCCTATATGCCTCCGCCTAAATTCAGTTGATGGCTCAAAGTGTTCTTGAAATATTGCGATAACCAGAATAAAAAGCCTCTAATTACATGTTAATTGACCTCTTTGACATTTGACCTTACACCTTATAACCCCAAAGTCTGATCACTTTATCTCCTCCTAGTCATGAATACAAACTAGTTGAGATATGGTGATAACAAAGGTAAAAAAACATTAATTTCACATACACCTGTATAATGACCTCTATGACCTGTCACCTTTGACCTACGTGAACAAAAATCTAATCAGTTCGTCTCATTATGGTGATGCATACTAGTTCCAAGTTTGAAGTTAATGGATCAAATGGTTGTTGAAATATCACGTTAAAGCTCATGTACAGTATTGGTAGCAAAAAGGAAATTGGAGAGAAACATGTTAAATATAGTCTCATGTCGTTCTCCTTGTATCAAAAGATGTCTGTAAGAGATCATCTGGTATTCCATCTATGATTTCTGGTGAATTTCAGTGTAAATATCTGTAAGGAATGCTCAATCATTGCCATTATGCTAGCACCCTTCCACCCCAACGGCTCCCCGCACAGCAATCTTGGGGCTTCGCATAGAGACAGCATGTGTATCACTGTGTGTAGCTGCTCATTGGTTTGACATGTGTGTACAGTCTATAGCACATGCTGCCTTTGTTGGGATTTTATGTGCCTGTCCCGGCACATAAATTAGTTTTTGCCTCTTATTTAATATTAAACTTTAGGAAGCGAAATCTTCAGTGTCTTAGTACTGCTATTATCTTTCTATTTAGCTACGTACCCCAAAATCTGATCAGATCATCTTCCTATGGTGATACATACTAGCACTAATTTTGAATTTCATACCTCATGTGGTTCTTGAGTTATCGCTAGAACGAGCCTAACACCTGAAATTTCGGAAAAATTAGCCTCTGTGACCTTGAGCCTTGAACTACATACCCCAAAATCTGATCAGATCGTCTTCCTATGGTGATACATACTAGCACCAAGTTTGAATTTCATACCTCATGTGGTTCTTGAGTTATCGCTAGAACAAGAAGGCGGGACAGACGGATAGACAACCCGAAAACATAATGCCTCCGGCACCACCTTCGGTGGGCGGAGGCATAAAAATGATTTCTATAACATCAGGAAATACTGCTTAACAGACGATAAGCACACAAAGGATGTAAAGAGACATTTTACTTCCTAAAATAATAATACAGAGGTCCAAAACGTGCCACGAAAAGTTAAAAAAAACACGAAAGTAAAAGAGTTATGGCGTCACTTTGACAATGAAACACACAAGCCGGTCAGCCACAATCGATTTATAGTCACCCGGTACGATACACAGCGGCCTAGCTCGCTATGTGCAAAGCTCTGCGCCTGTATATTGTGGCTAACTAATTCAGCTCCGATTTATAAATGGAGTAAAAGATGATTGTAATTCTTCAAATATGAAACATCGTTGCAATTGTCTGGACACGAACAGCATTGTTTTAAAAAGTAAAAATCATCTCTTTACAGTAATGCTGTGATATTATTTGTTTTTTGTTTTGATAATCTTTGTGATCGTATTTCATCTCGTACTTTGTGGCTAGCTGCTTTGCTTGTGTTGGCACATGCGCAATGTGGCTTGAACGTTACCTTCGAGGTACTGTGTACGATAAACTTAAGAAATTAATATTAACTTTTGAATATCATTTCACTGCAATTTTCTTAACACTTGGAGAATTGTTTAGAAATAGGATATACTGTCACTCTATACTGTAAAATTATGTTGTAACTCTTTATGTGATGTTGTTGTTAAGTTGATAGTCCTTGTAATCCTATATTTTGTCTGGTATTTTGTGGCTTGAATGTTTCCTTTGAGGTGTACAATAAAGCAAGAATTATTAACTTTCAAATATCATTTCAATGCAATTTTCTTGACACTTGCAGAATTGTTTAAAAATAGGATATATTGTCACTCTACGGTAAAATCGTGTCGTAACTGTCTCTGTGCTGCTATTGGTGGTTGTTTTGATAGTCCTTGTGATCCTATTTCGTCGTGTATTTTGTGTTGTGGCTTTGATTCAGCTTTGCTTGTGTTAGCGCATGCACACTGTGACTTGAATGTTTCCTTCGAGGTGTACAATAAAGTAAGAATTATTTCAAAGTTTTGAATATCATTTCACTCCAATTTTATTGACGCTTAGAAAATTGTTTAAAAATAGAAACTATCATCACTTTACGGTAAACTTGTGTCGTAACTGTCTCCCGCTCTGTGATATTATTTGTTACTTTGGGAGTCCTTGTGATCCTAATTTGTCTAGAAGTTTGTGGCTTTTTTTTTCCCCATGCGTTTGCCCATGCGTGTTGTTACTCGCTTGTTTTGTTAGACGTTTAAGATGAAATTAACCTTTGAATTTAATATCATTGTAATTTTCTACTCCCCTAAATTCATTGCTAAACCAAGTAAGGTACATCACCGTATGGTAATCCTGTCTAGTAGTTGTCTGTTTGATATTTATTTCATTTTGATCCCATTTCGTCTTGCATTTGGAAATGACTATGTTAGACTAGAGTGAGTGTCACTGCCGTCAACCAGAAGTTGACTTTGACGTAATACTTTCCATTTCCCAACATTTCTTGGGCATTTATCAGAGCGATGAAAATTCACCTTAGAGTCATTCTCAACAATTAAGAAGAATAAATCCACATTAAATTCACATTATGTTTATTTCAAAATTTCTAAAGGTCTAGAATTATCGTTACAAAATCTGCAGTATGAAAATTCGAACATACGTGGGGGTGGCATATTGATCGCAGGGGTATCGTCGGCCATTGCAGACAGGTAACTGTCACGCTCTGCACAACTACAATATGTGCTTATCGTACAATAAATTTTGAAACTAGGTATTCGAAATATTCGCACTATTCGAATACCTGCTTGCTCGAATATTCGAATAGTAAAAATGGTATTCATCCCAGGCCTAGTGGGTAGAATACACCCTTCCTGAATACTCTTAAAATACTTGCTGTACATGTCGTCCAAAATAATTCCATATAAAAATCACGGTACACTTGGTCTCTGGGTCATGTATGTTCACAGAGGGATGCAACTTTTAAATACATTTCTGAACACAGTGAAAAGAAGCTTCAATATGATTATTGCTTACATGTGACCTCTAGCCTTTGACTTGTCCCCTTTCTCTCCCATCTTTGCAGCCTCTTGTACAGTAGCAAGCCCAGTCACAGCTGGGTTCATCTCCTGCATTGAAAAATGTTATAAGAGAAATCGTGGTTAGAGACTTAAGGCCACCGCACACCTTACGATCGGTCTGCGATCCGATTTCAGAAGAAAATGTAATATCATTGGACAAATCATTTAAAAACGAAAAATATTTTTGATTGAGGGTCTGCATAGTCATACAGATATTAAAATCGATAATACGGCCTTTGCCGAGTTTTCTATTCGGTGAAATAGCGAAATCGGCTCCGAATCGTAGTGACCTCACAAAAATCGTACGACTGCCTATGATTTGAAACTAATTTTGCTTTTATTCCCTTTAGAAAGCTGACAGCTCACCCAAACCCTATGTATAGTATTCATATTACTTTTCAGAACTTGAATAGGGTAGATTTCATTTGTTAAAATGCCAAAATTTAATGCCATAGCGATTTATTTCACAAATCGGATCGCAGACCGATCGTAAGGTGTGCGGTGGCCTTTAGTAATAACCAGACAGTCCACTCTCTTCAAAGGAAAGTCCTCCTTAGTATGAAGTTGGTTTTATGAGAAGAAAAATAAGAGAAACAGATCGGACAAAGTTTGAGGAAAAAACTGATTCAAATGCAAGCGAGTTACAAGCTGTGATTAATCTAACGTATATTGATAACACCATAAAAGATTTGTAACTTTTATATATCTTCTTTGAAATTTTCCTTAAACTACAATAGTATGTTTCTCCCCACATTTGCCAACCTGTCGACACAAAAAAACAGACTGGCTACCTTAAAAAATAAGATTTTCCACACAAAAATAAGATTTTCCACACAAAAATAAGAGTTTCCACACAAAAATCAGATTTTCCACACAAAAATCAGATTTTCACAAAAAGAATGTGACATGCGTTATTAGCACAGCTTATCATGAAAATAAGCACCCCAAAGTGTTCACAGACATTTAATAAAAAAACTGAATCATAAGAAAAACATACATGTAAAGTGTCTAAAAAAGAGACATTTCAAAAATCAAATGTGAAAAAAAAATCAAAGGCTCTTACAGGGCTCCACACAAACTCTTTTCTAGGCCGGGACCTGCCCAACCCGGATATTTAAATATTTTTGACATTTTGGGGGTCCAGGAAAAAAAAGGAAAATGAAATAAGAAATATGAAAGGAACTGCATATTCAACAGCAGTCTACTATTGATCCTTTTGATGAGCCTAATTGTTATCTGAAATGTGTCACTCATCATTCAATCTACAAAGTAAAAAAAAAATGAGGGGAAAAAAAATGAGAAAAAAGGGGGTGAAGTGGCCCTTTCATGTTTAGTATTATTGTGGGTGTGGGTGTGTGTAAGTGTGTGTGACGAAATACACCACCTCCAAGTAGACAAGTAGACATCCTGGTCCAATCGGACAGACAACGGCCCTTTTCAGGGCCACCAAAAAAAAAAAAAAAAAAAAAAAGTATGTGAGTGCAAGGTTGGGTGTAGGCTTGGATGTGCATATGTGTTTAATAAAAGAGGCTAAATTTGCTTTTTATACCATTCACAAACAAATATAATACACTATCACACCCCAGTAGTTTTTATCATACTCTCATACCTTAAAAATAAAAGAAGAGTTTTGAAAACGCAGAAATACATATAATTTACGTTTCATTTTGGGGGAGTCTAAACTTGGTTAGAATGTGTCAGTCATCTACTCAAATATACTGTGCTATCACCAAATATTAATGTAGTAATCAAATAAATGATGATAAGTATTAGTGTATCCAAAATTGAAATTTCTTCAAATAAGAGCTCAGTGAGGCATTTACTGCCGGACTTCTCCCCTGAAATTCAGGCAGCCAAGACTGTTGAGAACAGCTCAGATTACCAGTGCCATCATGATGGACTACTGGCAAAACAGAGAATAGTTTCATCAGTTTTGAACTAAATGAGAAAATTGGGACAAACAAAGTCCAAAAATACAGTTTCTGACATTTTTTATCTGAAAAATGTCACTCACAACCAAAATCAACCTTGGAATTTAGGGGAGAGCTGGGTAAAAAACCACGAGTGATGCAGTCAATTTGAGTGTACATGGAGCACATACAAATGCATCACAGTATGGTTGGTGCCACTCCTAGTACTGACACGGGGTACTTATCACAAAATAATGTGAGACGAATACCGTGGACTTCTACTGAGCCGGCGATAAGTAATGGACATACCCCCGTCATAATTGCTTTCTTAACGGGGTTCCCCCGGTGAGAGAAGTGCGATAAACTCCCAAACTGAGGTTTTGTTTGTTTTATTTTTTAAAGAAAGAAAAGAAAACAAGAACGGAGAAAAAGATCAGGAAATCATATTTTTTACAGGCAATATCGTATTATCGTAACTGTTTTTATCGTACTAAATACGATAAAATCGTACTAGTTAGCATCTCTGTTTCTCCCATATTACTGTTTTTTTTGTCATGAAAAGCAAATTGACAGTTGAGTTGACTTCCCCTTTAACCATATTCCACTATGCTGAGGGCCTTGCGATCTTTCTTTCAATTCATTATTCAAAGTAAAATACAAGAGATAAATAAATATTATTTAGCACCAATTCCTTTTGTTCTTCTTAGTTGAAAATTCTAAAGACAGCTTTTTATTGGATAACATTTCTTGTTGATGAGACAGACCTAAATAAGGATGTCTTTGGTGAACTGCTTCACAAGTTGTTCACACAATCACATACTCTCTCAGATCACTTCCACAGTAACCAAAGACAACATGCATAATACCAGAAAAAGAAAGTACTTCAATCAAAAAATCTGAGATCTAGTTAAAAAATGCACCAAAAGATTAACTACTTACAGTTTCCATGGTTGCCCTGTCAGAGGTTGTGTCACGCTCCTGAGTAATGGTCCTTAAGAAGCGGCGCCCGTCAGTCTTAGTGTAACGAATTTCAACCTACAAGGGCAAAAAATTTGTAGGATTTCACTGATATTAAAGCATAAGAAGGCCCCATCTTGTAAATACCTGTGATTGATTAAATCAATTGAGCCTGATCGGTTAAGATTAGGCATTTTGTCTGTCTGTGATAATGAATATTTTATGGATTATAATTTTAGTAGGCGACCATGGCAACCAAATTTTATCGAATTTCAACTCCTTCAGTGATGTCCTTCACAATGAAACACAAGTGAATGAGTAAATTACGCAATGCGTAATAAATTTCAAAATTCTGTGTAGAAGTTTGGAAGCCCCCACCCAGCCCTATCAGATAAAACAATCGGAATCAAAATCCGATGTGAAATAGAGGAGAAGTAGCATTTTTTGTCAATTTTGAATAAATTTGCATAAATTTGCATAATTAATGAATTTCAAAATTCTGTGTAGAAGTTTGGAAGCCGCCACCCAGCCCTATCAGATAAAACAATCGGAATCAAAATCCGATGTGAAATAGAGGAGAAGTAGCATTTTTCGTCAATTTTGAATAAATTTGCATAAATTTGCATAATTAATGAATTTCAAAATTCTGTGTAGAAGTTTGGAAGCCCCCACCCAGCCCTATCAGATAAAACAATCAGAATCAAAATCGGCCAAGAAATGACGGAGAAGTAGCATTTTCTAACACACGGACAGACGGACGCACGGACGGACGGACGGACGGACGGACGGACGGACACACGCACACACGAACGGAGCCCGTTTCATAGTCCCCTCGCGAACTTCGTTCGGCGGGGACAATAAAATATCTCTCTTCAATTAAATACTATTTTCTACAGGCCTTCAAATTTTCAACATTTGTCAAATGTCCGTCCATTACTAACGGATCAGGCCCAATTAGTTTTCCAAGGAATCACGAGATCATAATCGTTATTTGTTGTGTCAAAGGTTGTGATGGACATGAAACTCAAGTTTTATAAGAAGAGGCCAGAACCCATCATTATTTACAATGATTAAAGTAAGGCTAATAGAATATAAATAAAGTTAATGATATCTAGGACAAAGTGTTCTAACCTACTCACTTCATTCCAAAATAGTCTTGTGGATCTAGTCTTCAAGTTTTGCACTGCGACCCACATGATTATTCTCACATATAGGCTATCATACTGCACAATCATTGTTGGTGAATAAAGTATGAAAATCCTTAATGGAATATACAAACTCTGACAAATACAAGTACAAAATTCACTATAACACATTGTTATATTGCTGGAGTTCACTTGTAGATATCATAGCCATTTTTACAGGGCCCTGTTAAACAATACATATATCTCCTTATCCGTATCGGATATCTAAGCAGTGGTTTTACAAAATTGTATTCCCCTTGTCTTTGGTGCAAACCTGGCAAAGAGGGTAATATTTCTTGTACTCCCCTCTTTCACAAAAGCCTATGGATTTTACATGTTATGAAACCGGGCAATATAGCCTTGTATTTTCAGTGGTCTAACAATATTGCAGTGCGCAGTTACAGCGCGCAGTAAGTTGCAGCACTTTGGAATCCATTTTATCATATTGTTACATCTTGCTTGCTCTAGATGTATAACATGGATAATAATAACAATATTGACTGGCTCCTACTTTCGGGAGATAAGACATATATCGCCCTCACTAGATCCAAATTGCATCAATCATATAGCATATGAATCTAGTTCGGGGAATATGTGTCATATCCCCCTCAAGGCCAGTCAGTATTACATAATGAGTTACCTGGAAAGGGAGCTTGCTCTGCTCAGTATCTTTCTGCCCTTGTTTGAGCTTGAATCGGAATGTCAGGTCTGTGGACTGATGGACATTGCCCATGTTGACGGTCAAGCGATTTCCATCTTGAATCACCTGATAAATGAGGTAAGGAAACATCTCATTTAACAAGCCTCTACTTAAAAGCAAAAGAGATATTATGGTGGATAAAAATGCATTATTGATCATTATGAAATCAAATATACATCATTAAAAGAAAAAAATAATGACTAGTTTTGATAACTTCAAAATATTTAACTAGTGCTGGAGATTAAACTGGGGTAAATGAAGCACTGAAAACACTTTAGGACTCTTGCAATTCAAAACATTAGAATAATGTGTCAAATTCAATCTGGGCATACTCTTTGAGAAACATGTTTGCTTTTTACTACTAAAAAAAAAATGCCTTTAATGGTATTGATCAATATTTTAAGACAAATTGGATGTAAAAGGATCTGTGTGGTATATAAGTAAAATTCTTAGGAATATAACAAATACTACAGAAATTGTGAAATATTGATTTGATCATGAAGATTTAAATAAAACAAATGAACCCAGGAGGAATTGATTCTAAATTATTCATAGAATCTTGATCACCTACATAAAACATCAAGTTGTACTAATATGATCTTAACAAAAAAAATCAAGGAGGCCTACAGTAATTGGCCATAACCAAAGGCAATAATCAACCAACTCTCTCGAAAACCTACCCCTTCAGTCGTGGACTCGTCAAACTGGAGAATGGGGTGGAGGACGAGAGAGAGTTCGACGTCAGTGGCGACTACAGGATCCTGTCCTATCTGTCGGATCTGTCTGGTGAGCTCATGAGGATCCAGGAGGTTGAGGTTGCCCCCAGTGATGGAGACAGTGTTGCTGATATGCTCCATCTGGAGACTCTGGTTAGTCTGGATTCCGATGATGGAGATGGTCGTCTGCTGCTCCTTGGCAATGTTGCCAATCTGAAGAAAGAGTTCCCACAGTGAGTGTGATTATGTCTGACATAAAGATGTCAAGGAAACAGTGAATACTGCTTCCCAACATAGGCAAGATATGGCTTTTATAGCATTCTTTTCAGGACAGTATAATCAAATTGGATATTAACCCTTTAGAGCCTCTTAACTGACAAGTGTTACCATAAATGAAATTTTAAGAGTCAAATTCGTAATTGTTTCAGAA
Organism: Heliocidaris tuberculata; assembly: GCA_025618425.1. NCBI lineage: Eukaryota > Metazoa > Echinodermata > Echinoidea > Camarodonta > Echinometridae > Heliocidaris > Heliocidaris tuberculata. Next base: position 22,180,246 of record CM046834.1, read on the forward strand.
CTGTATTGGGCATAAAATATTTATTAAAAACTTTACTTATATATATATATATATATATATACATGTATATGTGAGAAATGAAAATAAGATAATAATGATTGTGCAGCTTAAATTGATTTAAGCTACGCAATCATTCTCTCATTTTCATTTCTCACAATTATACTATTGCACGAGAGTTGCCAAAGCTGTTGTATATGTTATTTCCTTACAATTATATATATATATCTCTCTTTCAAAACAGTAAATATAGCTTTTCTTAGCTGTAAATTGTATTACACCTTTGAAACACCAACAAAAACAAACAGAAAGAACCACTTTATGAAATCAATAAAAGCAGACAAATTGATCAATAACAATCCTATACATCTAATAAGAAGGGTCCTTCTTACCTGTCTATAGAAAGCTACAGCTTCTGAACTGTCTGCCCTGTGGCCATATCCAAAGGACCCCACTCCAACATTAGGTTGACCATCGGTGCAGAGGACAATCTCTGAACCAGGTTCCTTGGCCAGGAGACCTACACATACACAAAGAGCTGGACCAAGGGCTGTGGAACCAGCTGTCCTCAGATTTGATACCTGGGTCTTCAGATCACTGTATAAAGACAGAGAAAAAGCATCAATTTACAGTTGCCATTCCATACCCAGGAAAACAATGGAGACCTGATAGAATGTTGATAGCCATTGTGATCCAATGCAATATTTGCCCAACAGTGACCATATTGCAAGAATACAGCCTAGGGCTGGACAGGGTGTACACATTATGGGCTGGTATCTGAAGTCAAGGATTATATCTGTAATCTGCTTCAAGACTTTAGCGCTCACCAACATATATGATTATGTTTATCATTACCATGACAGGTACAAGAGCATCAGTCCAAGGAATCATTATTAGCTAATGCTGTCTTTTTGATCTTAAATATTGAATATACAGTAAGTAGGCTCACACTGAGATGTATATTAAGTATGTGTCTACTGTAAGCAGTTTGTGAATTTATTATTTGTCACTTATCTCAATACATAACGGTCTTCGAATATGAGAGCTGAGCAGATGTGCTGAGAGCGCAGAAAAAGGTTAAAAATAACAACAAAAAAAACCTATTAGAACTACACAGTAAAAGCATAGCAATATGCCTAGGATTACATTCCCCATCAATTATCAACTTTCAATTATCAACTTGTGAAGAGCCTGATTTTGCTTGAAAATCGTAGGGACCTTTCCTCAAGCTGCTATCACATTAGGTAAATAAAATGGTCATGGATTGCCCTCACTGTGATCAAGTAGACTTACCCCACAGCTGTACTGACAGGGCGAATGTTGTAGCTGGATGCCAGGTCCTTGCCCTGTTGAATGAGAGCATTCATATTATTCATAGGGTCAGACACACTCCTCTGGGCCTGGCTCCCGTCGCCACGGACCACCACCTGACTCTCAAAGGTCACCAGTCCAACTCTCTTCTCGCTCTCTTCATCCAGCTCAAAGAAATCTAGTTGCCTGTAAGCAAAAAAATCCACAAAACAAGATGAATGTGACCGCATCTCCTATATGCCTCAGTTGACAGCTCAAACTGTTCTTGAAATATCGTGATAACCAGAATAAAAAGCCTACAATTACATGTTAATTGACCTCTGACATTTGACTTTATGCTTTATAACCCAAAATTCTGATCACTTTATAACCCAAAATTCTGATCACTTTATTTCCTCCTAGTCATGAATACAAAATAGTTGACATATGGTGATAACATATGGTGATAACAAAGCTAAAAAAACATTAATTTCACAGATGACCTCTATGACCTGTCACCTCTGACCTACAAGAACAAAAATCTAATCAGTGTGTCTCACTATGGTGACACATACTAGTTCCAAGTGTGAAGTTAATGGCTCATTGTTCAAGAGTGTTAACAAGGCTAAAACTTGCAATTTCAGAATTGACCTTTGACCTACGTTCCCCAAAATCTAATCAGATCGTATTCCTATGATGATACATACTAGCACTAAGTTTGAAGTTCATACCTTATGTGGTTCTTGAGTTATCTTGTGAACAAGAAAGCGGGACGGACATAATGCCTCTGGCACCACCTTCGGAGGGCAGATCGAGGTATAAAAAATGAACAACAGATGTTGGACGATGCCTATGCGCAGACATATTGGTCTGTGAGCTTTAGAATTTCAGCTCAAAATCTCTGGTACATTTTTAGTAACACAGCGAGCTGAAGAACGTATGTAGCCTTTCTCTAGAGACTAGGTCCCTCATAGTTAAGGCAATAGTAGAATTGGGAAGTTGGAAGGATAAAAATAAGTCTTCATTTTAATTTTTACACATCTAAGTAGCTAGGTTGTATTAGTCATTACTATCATACGTACATGTCGGTGCATATTAACCATCATAGAATACATCAGAAGGTGCATTTCTTTTCAGCAACTATTAGGAGACAATGTAAGGATGAAATGAATCAAGCTTCATATTGCCTATCATAAGATCCTACCTGGTGATGGCTTGTTTCATACACTCCAGACGTGTGACAGAGGAGTTTCTTTGACCACGCTGAGCCATCCATGCAGCTACGGGAAAAGAGAAATCAAACACACCATACATCAATTATTCAAATTGACATGATCTCACATTGTTCTGTCCTCACACAAGACACTGATCTGCAAGCTTTGTTATTGTGCCTCTCAAGTAATCTTTGAATTCTGCTAATAAATAGTCAATTCCAGTAAAATGAAATGAAAGTGACACTGACTGCTTAGACTAGAAATAAATGGTATCTGATAAAATATGTCAGTAGAAAATGTATAAAAAAGGAGTATAAAGCAAAGAAAGACATGGCAATCCTAAATATGAGCATATAAAGCACTCTTGTATGTGCAAATGTTATTTAGGTTTTTCCAGCAACCATTTGTCAGTTTGGTTGATATTCTGCTGGTCCAAATAACCATCAACTGCACGATAAACTGTTCAATATTTACTTCCAACCGGTTTCTGTCACAGATCTCAAGATAGGCGACAAACAGATAAACGTGATAACCTTTTAAGGGGCTGGTCAGAGACCTGAGCGATAACAATAGCAATAATGACAAATCGTTCCTTGGTTTTTTATGTGGAAATAAATGCATTGGAAAATCAATGTTTTAGGCCCCACCTCAATGATTTATGGAAATAAGCCTCCCTCAATGGCTTTATATTCTTGCTGGCATTGCTCAGCTGGCGATTTTCTTAGGACAGGCCTCAATGACATTTGTGAACCAATTATTCCACTCCCGTGAAGTGATGTCAGGGCCCTGTTTCATAAAACTTGTCATCGATGACAAGTTGCAAGAACTGTTATAAGCTACTGAAATCCTTGCATCTGATTGGCTGAGAGCAAATTTGTCCGTAAAAATCACTGACAAGACACTGGATGAAATGCCCCCAAGATCAGCTGAGGCATGCAGGGCATGTCAATTGTTTTGATTGACAGAACCCCAACAATTTTATAGTTTAAATCATTCAGGTGGGACCATTTTCACTGCCATTGTTATTGGTACATTATATGAGCATATATATTTTATTATTATTGTTATCGTTCAGGTTCATGAAAAATATGAAAGGAAAAAGAATTTTTAAAGAGAATCATAAATTACCTTGAAGCTCAGGAAGCTGAGTTCTCTCTGCCATGGAACCGCTCATGTCAACACAATAGAGTACCAGTCCAGGATGGGATGATGGCTTCCCTGTCTCATCCTTTTCTTCTTCTGCTGCTTTCTCTGGAGCAGCTGCCAACAGGTAATCAACACTTGCCTCCTTGGGAACCTACACAAGACAACCAGCAGAGCAGACTATCTAATTATAGCACATGCTTTAAGAAAAAATAACTCCTGTACCGTAAAGTCACCAGTCATGGAGGGATTTGACTGTCTTGGGTTAATAATTTTCAGAAGATGCCATGTTAGTTGACAAATTGCCATTATTCGATGCTGAAAATGCTTGTGAATAAAATCTACCTAAAACATTGCATCTTGCTTGTGCAGTGCTTCTGAAGGGCTTCTACTGCTCCAGTGTCGCCTCATATTGCTCCAGTGGCGATGCACTGCTTCGCAAATAATATTGCAAATGAAAGATTGATCAAAGATAAAGCACCCTGTTGAAAAATTTTTCACTTGGTACACAACGTGCTACATAAATCACACGCACTTTAACAGCTATCTTGCTATTACATCATCTTTGTGAGATTGCCTACGCTGTGATTTTGTGTGTTGTATAATGGTGCGCCATGACCAGAACATAACACTCTTGGCAAGACAGCAAACTTTGAATGAAGATAACATATTTCCAAACTGGTTTTCATGAAAAAATTAGTTTGGCCAACATCTATGGAACTTAAGTTCTGCTATATCGATAAAGTGAAAGTATGGCACAGATAAAAAAAATTGTTCACTCTAGAAAAGAAGAAGTTTTTGTTTTGCAAAAGAAAATTACTAGACCATAATAAAGTACCATGGATAATTCTTTACAGAAACAAATTTCACCTGCCATGGTCTTTGCATGATTGGCAGCGAGCGAAACACTGCATACTTGTCAATGGATAAACAGACAGATTTATGAATTGATAATTTCCAGGATAAGTTAGATTACTAATGCCCTATATCCGGAGGGACTTACACAATGTTTCAAGACTTAGATCTCTCACTTTAAAGGAATACTGATCTTATCACTCATCTAATCACTGATCTACTGTGTAATTATATGTAAGCTATTTTATACTGATCAATCCTTTCACAAATAATTTCCTATTACCTGATCTGATTGGAAAATGTGACAAGAAAGTGAACGTGTCAACTGGCTCAACATAACACAAAGAATTAATTATAAAATTGTGAGGCACTTTTAAAAGCAATATCGATATATTCCAAATTTCATTTTAATCGAAACTGATATAATGACGGAGAAAAGAACTAGAAAATCAGGACATGAACAAGAAAAGACATAAATCTTACCTCCTCATCAACAATATCGAGTCCTTCATTCTGCTGGCCACAGAACTCACTAAGAACAGAAAAGAAACAGAGAAGAACAATACTTAATAACAAGTGAAGTGGATGTACCACATAATTAATCCAATGTACTAAATTAATATATGACATAGCTCTTACAGATACAAAGGTGTGATTGGTCCAAATCTTGTCATGTGATATCGATTATGAGGATCGCAATTGATATATTTTCAATCCCGGGGGTGTTTCATAAAGCTGTTCGTAAAGTTACACATGACTGTACAAATGACTTAATTATGACAAGCCAAATGGGATGCTCAATCATTTTTAACTGCATCAACTAAAGTTGAACTGTGTAGATGTAGATTAACATTCTTATTAAACATTTTAAATGCAAAGTATATTTTTTGCAACAATTTAATTGAGGTTATTGGAAATACAGTCACAATTTGTTAAAACATCAGGAAAAACTTTGGGCATTCTATCTGGCACATCATATTCAATTCATTCGTAAAGTCATGCGTAACTTTACGAACAGCTTTATGAAACACCCCGCTGGTCATTTTTTGATGGTTACATTGACCAACTGGTCAAATGAATATATTTTCAATTGTTGTATAACACCCTCTTGTGGCCCATATGCCACCAATTACATTAATATCAATTTATGGGACTACAGTTACTGTGAAAAGCAAATGATCGATCACTATAGATTAACGAAAGTTTCGATAGGTATCGACATCAGCCTTACGCGCTGCGCTAGCTAGGCTATACGCTCGGAGATCATTGTGAATTTAACCCACGAAAGTTAAGTCTTACATTTCAAAACGGTTCCCCGTTTTGTCTTAAAGATAAAGTTGAGTTCTGGTTATGCGATTATAATATGAAAGAAAATATCTCAAAGCAATTAGGAAGGGTTGATCATGTCTACACAAGCATTAGTGTACTGTGAGATTTTGAAATCATCAAAATGATAAGAAATTGACCCAGTCTCACTGAAAAGCACATGCACTGCACACAGAAATGGGTATATTTGACTCTGCACACACATGTAGCATGAATGTTCGGCCCAAACACTTGAGCTATTTCTCATTGTATTTCGAATATGGGGGCATTTACAAAACAATCCTTTTGGGGGGAAATTTCTACTATGACCACTATGACAGACTGATATGAAAAGAATGAGAATGCTCGCAAATGATTTCTTACCTTTCCCAGAATTCAACCTTCTCTTTAATGAGCGAATCAACTTTTGGAGGATAAAGATTCTATATCCACTAAACATATCCTAAAACAAGCATTGGAAATATTCGGTTCTTACTGCAGGACAAGGGCAATCGATATTGAAAAAGTGGAAAAGGAGTACAAGCACCAAGCGAGAGTTATGTGAGTGCCTGCGATCATTCTACAAAGAGGTGCAGTGAACAAATGGTGAACTGTACACAAAGACATCCATGGTCACGATACGCTATGGCCTGCAGAGACATTTTCTTACAACATAATCAATGGACATTGTGAAGAGCAATGAGTTTAAACGTGCAAATGACATGTTTGTAGTAGTCCTACATAGGCTAAAAAATGAAAAAATTGAGCAACAATACACAAGCAACTTAATAATAATAATAAACCGTTCTTGTATAGCGCATATCACATTATGATATAACGTCCCTATGCGCTTATAAGCAAAGAAGACTTTGACAGAATAATGTCTTCGCCAGCTTTGGACCATTCTACCCTGAAAGGTCTGCAAAACACTGTGTTTATAAACACAATGTTACATCTTTGCAATAGAGGCAGGGAAAATCTTAGAGATTTTTTAAGAAGACTGATTTTGCCATTGCTACAGATTCCTGTAACAGGAGGTACGTTTATCTTGCAAAGGACAAGTTGAAAGGGGAGAGAAAGATGACACAAGGAGCCGGTCTGGTCGCATGTATGACTATGAGACAAAGGATGAAAATTGCCTGGTAAAGTCGTTCTATGATTATCTGTCCTACTTGAACCCTGACTGTCTCTATTTTTGGCAACAACCAAAATCAAGTGTATCTGGCCAAGGAAAGTTACCCGACGACACCAATGTCGATGCCGGAAAAGGCCAGATAGAACAAGACTTGTTCTATTGTACGATCGAAAGGTTGTTGGCAAAAACACTTTGGGGAACAAAATGAAGACCATTAGCACTGAAGCTAAAACGTTTAGAATCTACATAACCATTGTCTACATAACCATTGCCTAAGAGCCACAGCTATTAAAACATTGGATGAGCATGGTTTTGAAGCTAGGCATATCACGAGTGTATGTGGACATAAAAGTGAGAGCAGTCTTAAACATTAGTCTCGTGTACCAGGGGGACACAAAGAAAAATGAGTTTGTGCTTGTAAGAAAAATGCCACTCAAACTCTGCTATGTCTGCATCTAGAACCTCTGTGAGAATCTACAGAAACTAGATCTAGGCTTAGTCCTAGATTTAAAGCTAGCCCTAGTCCTACTAGACCTACTTCTATAGGCCTAGGTAGTCCAACTACAAGGTCTGGCCCACCATACACACCAATCGATTCAAGGCTATCGAATATAACAGATGTTAACTAGTAGGGTGTGTAATATACATTCTTTGGACCGCAAAGGAGCTATATTTTCCCACAGCGCTGCTCGCTTCGGGAAAATATAACTCCCTTCTGCGGTCAAAAAAATGTTATAACACATCCTACCAGTCAATATCTGTATAATATTACTTTCATAATGGGTACTGGTAACTCACTTGTGGACACTAGCATGATTAACATTTTGTAGACATACGTTTTTATTCTTTTGAAGATACAAACCAAGCCTCGAGTGATGAGTGATGATGAGAGTCACAGAAAAAGTAATTATGATAGATTTAGATTTAGGGTTAGATTATGATATAATCAGTTTCCTCGCATTGCCATACCCTCAGTTTGAGAGAGAGTGACTGCAATTGGATAATGGTAACATCTTGCAAATGAAATCTTCTATAAGCACATGGAAACTGTCAAAAACTCATCATCGAAAAGATGGTATCTCACTGAATGAAAGTCAGTGAGTGCTTAGGAACCTTAAACTTACCAGGTCCAGTTTCGCTGATCCTCATTCTCCACAGACTCTAGCCTGGACACATGGGACAACAGAATGTTGCATTTTGAGCATCGCACCGGGTCACCTGTCATGATGACCGGGTCATTCTGCAGTGATCCCAGAGAGAGCAGAATGACATTTGCATCAGCTCGGCGATAGGACTTTGGCGCAGCAATCTTTGGTGCACTGGTCGTAAGGGGTTCAGACAATGGTGGTGCTGTAGCGGCTAATTTATCATTAACAAGAGAAAAAAAAAAATCAAGATCAGTATAATTATGACAAAGATGTTACTGTAACCTGTTGTCTACATGTAACTAGACAGGCCTCAAATTACCCCTGGGACATGCATCATTTTACATGTACCTATCAGTGCCTTGATCACCAACGTATGGTCCTCTCTCTCAAGATGACAAAGTTGAAGGCCATTTTAACAGCAATGCTATTTGCTAACATGAAATTTAGGATTTCTTTTTTTTCCCCCGAGGTGTTGTGGTCTAATGGATAAGTTAGTGGACTATGGATCACATAGTACGTGGCTCAAATCCCTGTCACGGCACAAAAGTCCTTTGGAAATGAGATTAATCTACATTATTAGCCACTCTCAACTGAGCCCAGATGTCTGACAGGTATATAAAGTGGATACCTTGTAGGAAGAAATCCCTTGAATGCTTGAGCACCTTATTATGGTTGCTTGAATAAAGCAGGGGAAATAAGAAGAAGCTTTGTATATCTGGTTATTAGCTGTGCAATATAAATGAACATTATTATTTTCATAAACCCTTTGACAGGCCAACATGGCGTGCTCATGAAAATTGACAGCGTCTGTGGACTGTGGTCTGATACTGAATAGACATAAAAATGTTTGGAATTTTTGTATCATTTTTTAAAGACACCCTTTCAAGAATATTGTACATGGCCTCTCTTTAAATGCCAGGGAAAACTATGAATTTGTTTTGTTTATCAAAACAAGCATTCATAAATGAAGAAAACGTAATGACAAATTTAATATAGGAAATACAGGTTAAGTAGAATTACAGGTGTCATAAGAAGCAGCATTTTGCAACATGAATCCTTGAACAAAAATATTACATGAATGGCACACCTTATCATTAAAAGAATAAAGTAAATCATGACACTTGGTGGAAAGAATGCAACTGACAAATCTCTTTATATAGGAATAATATAGAATTACACGGAATTCACGGTACATCACTATACATGCACTTTGTACAATAAATAGCATAATTGCATACACACAAGTCATTTCTTGAGGAAATCTATCAAAGTTCTTTCTCTCACCAGATGGTGTCCGACCAGTCCTAGATTTCTTAAAACCACCGAAAAATCCAGTAGACTTCTTAACTCGTTCTAAATAAAACACACACAATATATATAGGTATTAGTGTTGTGAAGGTGAAAAAGATTCTACTACATTCAATTCAAACTTGTCCCTGAAATCACATGATGTTTTGAAAATGAAAGAAAAAACATGTATTGACTGTAATACCAGAACTTCACCTCCTCAGGGAGTGACCCACAACACAAGGGAGACAGAATATTTTCTGTCAGAATCAATTAGTGCACAGTAGCTGAAATCAGGGCAAGTCCACACAGTTTGTTGTTCAATATATCATTAAGTAAAAATGTATTCTGTCAAAATGGGTAATAGAATTGCAGACAATGCACTTTACGGTATGACATATAAGGTACAAACAAAGTTCCATGCTTATGGTTATCAATAAAGCACACCACAAGCTATATGATCTAACTGCTATCCGAATTTGAAGGACATTCAAATATCATATGATATGCAGGGCTCAAAACTAGCAGGCATCCGGGACACATGGGCACCCAAAATCTAAGTCCAGACCCCCAAAATTTCAAAATTTTATCTTTAATAGGACTCATGCATACAGACACTATAAAAAGCTTAATCCGGACCCCCCCCCCCCAATGAAAAAAAAACGTTAGTGTGGAGTCCTACGATAAGTAATATTTAAGTGTAAAATCTTTCTGATAGAGATTCCTTGTGTTATAAAATAAGTACTAAAATATTGATATTGCAGAGTATGAAGGCCTCAGGTAGAAAAAGGCCATAAAGGCTTTATGTTGGGGTCAACTTTACAATTCATAGACTATGATGAACTTTAACCAGGAAGACTTTACAGGTAAAAATTTTCACATCTCCTGATACTGCAGTTTCTTCCAAAATTGGATTACAGTGAGATCACACAGTGTGATCATACAGTGTAATCATACAGTGTGCAGAGCCTGATCCGTAAAGAGTGAGCATTGCGGTGAAAATTTTGTTTTCAGATTTTTATGATGAAATCACTATCAGGTTTTTCATTTACATCAAAAGTTACTAAAATTTATGTTTGTTTAATTGACAAGGTCCAGAAAGTAATCGGATTGGTCCATGTTTGAACAGGGGTGTTGAACATTAATGTCACGAACGGACATTTTCGAGAAGATTGATATGGTCCTAGTTTAACACTCCTTATACTTTCTGAAGTTTTGTTAGTAAATAATTACACATCAAACACCATTCCATTAAAAACCAACAAATATTTGAAAATACTGAAAATGAAAAACATGCTGAGCTATCCCACTAGAGACGTATAGAGACGTATACTATGTATGAATGAAACCTTAATCAATTAAATAATATACAATATATGCAGTATACTGAAATGATAAATTCTGGGAGATTTCAAATTCAATTAATTATTTTATTGTTTATTGGTTCATGGAACATATTTCATCCAAAATATCGAATATATATGGTATTGAGCATTTTGTCCATCTGTGACACAAAATATATTTTATCATAAAATTAATTGAAAGACTATCACGGCCATACGTACATCGAAAGTTACTAGAAATTTGGGTCTTCAAAGGGTTCCAAGGTGCCAGAGTTCTTGGACCAAACTATTTTTAAGCAGAGGTGTTGTCAAATATGACACTTTTAGCAAAATTTCCATCTGTGATGCACATATTTCACATCTCTTATGGAATCTAAAGCTTGCTTTGAATTTCCAAATGTCTGATAGGGAAGCCAATTTATCTGACTAACATTTGCAAGTGAAAGTATTAGACAAGATCATGTCTGATATTAATAGAAAAGAGCCTGATCGGTTAAGAGTGAGCATTGGGGTGAAAATTTAATTTTCAGATTTTTATGATGAAATCACTTTCAGGTTTTTCATTAATATCTAAACTTACTAAAATTCACGTTTGTTTAATTGACAAGGTCGGGAAAGTCATTGGATTGGCCCATTTTTCAACACTAATGAACACTAATGTCACGGACGGACATTTTCTAGAAAGATTGATTTGGTCCTAGTTTAACACTCTCTAAACTTTCTTAAGTTTTGTTAGCAAATAATTATAGATCAAACACCATTCCATTGAAAACCAAAAAATATTTGAAAATATTTGTACAGAAATGGTTGTGCCGCATGGTCATTCACATCTTGATGCAAATTTGTCCGTCCGTGACAGAAAAAATTTGTAAAAGTTTTTTTTTCCATTGGTGGGGCAAAAGTGAAAACAAAAACCATGCTGAGCTATCTCACTAGCTAGAGACCTATACCATGTATGAATAAAACCTTGATCAATTAAATATACATATACTAAAAACGAATTTGAAAATTGTCACGGACGGACACTAATTTTGTCACGGACGGACAATGCAATATACTGAAATGGTAAATGCTGTGAGATTTCAAATTCAGTGAATTGTTTTGTTTATTGGTTCATGGAACATATTTCATCCAAAATATCACATACAGTGAAACCTGTCTATAAAGACTGCTCAGGACAGACAAAAGCTGTCTTTACGAGCAGGTGGTCTTTAGGGTACAGGTTCCTTTAATACATGATTTAATGAGAAACAGTTTTAAAGGGAAACAAAAATTGTGGTCTTTATAGACAGGTAGTCTTTCTATACAGGTGGTCACTAAAGCAGGTTGGACTGTATATGGTATTGTGATCCCCCATATGAATGCAAAAATTACCCCAACCCCGCCCCAATTTTTTTCTTTTTCAAGCAAATAAATGTCATAAAAACCTTATGATTTTGCTCTGGCTCTAATGGGAGCCAGCCTGCATTGTCAGTCTGCAAAAGACATCCATTACAGGTGTTTACAGAAGATGAATACTTATTTTCTTACTTATTTATTAATAATTATTATTGTAGCTGATATTTTTGGTCATCAGCAATGTGAAAAAGTTTTAGATTCAACATTAATACCGAAGCTTGATCAATATTCAAATTAAATTACAAGTTGTGCTTGAAAATTATAAACAAACTGTCATTGGAAGTCAGATGTGGTATCAGACCGCAAGAGCCATGTTTGGACTCTATTTTGTAAGAATGCTTTGAATTAGTTGTAACGTTTGAGACAGATAGAGATTCTTTGTAGTTCAGGATCATACACAGCCAACAATTTAAAAAAAAATTATGTAATCACATAACATAAGAAGAAACCTTTTTAGACACTATATAATTTTAAATGCTCGGAATTGAATTGGTTGCATCAACCCTGAAACAGTTTTTTTATGGGGAAGGGGGTCATAAAGTTATAATATATGACTTACACTAGTCGTGTTGGGCAATCCCTCAACTAACAGGACATAATTAGGCTCCATGGGCTTTATACATTCAACTGTTGCCATTAGGGCCTTTGTCCAGAAAGCCAACATTGTTCTTGAAGTGATAGAGACATAGTGAAAAAGTAGACTATGGTATGAGAAAGATTTAGACAATGATTTGCATTTCATGATTTGGTTTTCACCCTCCTAAACAGAACTATTGAAAAATATGAGATGTTATAAAGAGTACTGGTATGTGATGTTGTAAACCAAATGAGAAATTTTACTTCCTATATATGATAACAATCAATCACACATAATCCTATTTCTATATTACCTCTACATGTATGTTTGAAACAAAATATATGACTTTGAGCTGTAGAGTAAATTAAAATACTAAATATTGATGTTTGATTTCGGTCCACCTACATGACTGTAATGTAAAGGGTTATATTTTGAAAACTTACATCACATTCTTCTCAACATGTTCATTTTGGTCTGTAGCATATACTGTACAACAATGTACAGTTATACACTACATGAGTTACATGCACTTGTACATTGAGTATACACTACAATACAGGGATCCACTTTTGACATAGATTCCATTTAAAAGCTAAGTTTTTCAAGCTAAGTTTTGCTTAATAGTGGAATAAAATCAATTTTAAACAAAAAGTAGAAAGCAAGAAGTACGTATGCGCGATTTTAGACAGGAATACATGCAGTTTTTAAGTTAATGTCCGTCCGTGACGCCCAAATGTCCGTCCGTGACAAAAAGTTTTCGGACCTCTAGCAAAAGTTACAGCTTGCTTTAAAATTCTATGTATGTGACCAGGAAGTCAATTTACTTGACTAACATTTGCAGTCAAAAAAAATTTTCAGTGACAGGTTGTTTAGATAGAAAAGACAAAAGATTACAGATAAGTCAAGAAACCCATTTCTATCTTGTCCGTCCGTGACATTGAATATTTAATAGATTCTATTTTTAGTAGGTAACCATGGCAACCAAATTTTATCATCATTTAGCACCTTCAGTGGTACTCTTCACAATGAAACATAAAACAGCTCAACACATCTCATAACTTATTTTGTACAGGCCTTCAAACTTTCAAAATTTGTCAAATGTCTGTCCGTGACTAACCGATCAGGCTCAAAAAGAGTAATGAGAAGTCAACACAAAATTTCTATCTCTCACTCTAAGAAATGGAGCATTTTATTGATTCTCATTTAAATAAGTAACCATGACAACCAACTTTTATCATTTTTCAGTACACCTAGTAATACCCTTCAAAATAAATCCTAAAGCAATTTATCACATCTAATCGCTTATTTTTACAGGTCTCCAAACTTGGAAAATTTTGAAATGTCTGTCCGTGACGTGAACTGATCATACCCTATTGTGGTACTGTGATCCCATATATAAATGCAAAACTCCTCCCCCCCCCCCCCCATTTAAAAAAAATCTGTTTCTTTGAAGCCAGTAAATGCCATAAAAACGTACGAGTATGCTATGGCTCTAATGGTAGCCAGCCTAGCTGCATTGTCATTTTCAGAAGGACATCATTACAGCTGTTTACAGAAGATGAATTCTTATTTTCTTACTTATTCATTATTATTATTTTTTCATTTAAAAAAAATTATTCTAGCTGTTTTGGGTCATCAGCAACGTGTAAAAGTTTTAGATTGAACATTAACACTGAAGCCTGATCAATATTCAAATTAAAAGGAATTGATCCACTGAATGACAAGTTGTGCTTGGGAATTATAAACATTGGAGTTCAGATGTGGTTTCAGACTGCATGAGCCATTTGTGGATTTTGGATATAGTTAGAATGCTATGAATTACTTGTTACTTTTGAGAGAGATAAAGTTTCTTTGCAGTTCAGGATCATACACAGCCAAAAATTCAAAAAGAAAATGAAATTATATTAGAAAAAAACCTTGTTAGACACTATACAATTTTAAATGTTCATAACTGACTTGGTTGCATCAGCTTTGAAACAAATTTTTATGGGGAGGGGGTCAGAAAGTGATGACACATTAGGCCCTATGGGCTTTATACACTCAACTGTTGCCATTAGGGCCTCTTCCAAGAAGCCAACATTGTTCTGAAAGTGATAGAGTCATTACTGAAAAAGTAAACTATGGTATGAGAAAGAGTTAGACAATGCTCTGCATGTCATGATTTGGTTTTCACATTCACTCTCTTAAATAGAACTATTTAAAAAAATGAGATGTTATAAAGAGTATACTTGTACTTCTATATGATGTTGTAAAACAAAAATGAGAAATTTAACTTTCTATAATCATGATCAATCACACATAATCCTATTTCTATATTACCTCTATGTATGAAACAAAATAGGACTTTGAGCTGTAGAGTAAATTAAGATACTAAATATTGATGTTTGAGTTAGGTCCACCTAAAGAGCTATATTTTGAAAGCTTATATCACATTCTACTCAAAGTTCATTTTTGTCTACAGCACTTATTGTACATGTACATGCACTTGTTCATTTGTGTATACAATATGGGCATCCACTTTTGGCATAGATTTTGCTTAAAACCTACATTTTTTTTCAAGCTAGGTTTTGCTTAAATAATGTTATAAAATCAATTTCAAACAGAAAGTAGAAAGCAAGTAGTATGTATGTTCGATTTTAGATAGGAACACACACAGTTTTTAAATTAATGTCAAAGTCAAAACAGCTAAAAACAATTCATTAATTTTTTTTTTTTACAGGCCTTCAAACTTTCAAAATTTGTCAAAGTCTGTCCGTGACAAACCGATCAGGCTCTACAGTGGGTTTAATTACCAGTTGAATTCCTAAACAATCTCTTCACTTACTTGGTGGAGCAGAAGGTTTGGGAGGGGGGTTCAGTTTATCTGCTGGGATGCCACTGACAACGATCTGCTTCACATACGAGTCCTCAATGGTTGGATCGTAGCTATCCACAAAGACGTCTTGCACGAAGCGAACGGTGATGGAGGACTTGCCTACCCCACCTCCTCCTAGCACAACAAACTATAGAGTGAAAAGGAAAATATATCATAACACCATCCAGCATTACAAGCAAATTCAATATTTATTCCTCTTCAAGTGGAAAATAAATCAAAGAATCTAGAATTATAAGTATGTAGCACTGTTCATCTTCACGTAAAAAAAGAGTGGAAAGGAAAGGAAATATATCACATAGAATTCCAAGCAGATTCAATATGGCAAACATGGTGTTAAAAAGGAGTCGTATTCTGAAAACTGTCTTATATTTTATGTTATTGAAAGGTATGTTGTCGTAACAAATTAAAAAATGTGTGGAATGAACACTTATTATTGGTGATTGCTCAGATGTCTCTCATTGCTATACGTGTACAAAGACAGCTTTGCACAGACATTAACCAATAACATAATTTTCAGAATGTTACCCCAGTTCTTCACCTCTCGACAGCAAAAGCAATTTCTCTTCGGAAGCCAACATTTTAAATATCTTTCCATTAAACATGGCATATGAAGAAGAGTTGCCTACCTTGTATCTGGTGCCATATCGGGGTGTCTCTCTGACAAGGGCCTTGAAGCATTCTTGGACATTGTGTCCAGTCTTAGCTGAAGTCTCATAGAACACCATGTTATACTTCCTCGCTGCTTCCTTGCCCTTATCAGTGCCCACCTTCCTCTCACTCTCAAGATCATTCTTATTCCCAATTAACACCTGAAGGAAAAAAAACACACACAACAAAACCAAATGGCTGAAATAAATATTTACCATATTCCAGATTTTGGATAATAGTTTTTCTTGTGCCAAGTGACACAGAATGCCTTGGATTTTGGAAATTTGTCCAAACTTGCACCTTTGGCACTCTGGAAGTTTAATGAAAAAAAATGTGATTCCCTATCTTCCCACAGGATATGTTAGACCCATTTTAGAATACTGTGTTCCTCTTTTTCACTCAAGCCTTACAAAAAAACACACAGATGATAAAGAAAAAATTCAGAAACGTGCAATTAAAATTACACTAGGTTTCAATTACATTGCATACAAAAAAGCACTGGAAGTGTGCAATTTGTTGCCTTTGAAGGAAAGAAGGATAAAGTTGTGTGTAGATTTTGCCTTGAGTTTGGAGAAGCACCCCATGTACTCATCATGGTTGCCTGATCAAAGGAATGTTAATTTGAATTTAAGATATATCAAAAAATACTCTCAATTACTTTGTAAAACTGACCGCTAAACAAAAAGTGCAATTCCATATTTCATCAACATATTGAATGATTATCATTCTAACAATTCTTAAGCATTCATCAGAATTGAGCTTATATTTGGCAGTGACTTTATTAACCAGACATCAGGCAACCATGGTGATATACTTTTACAGTTGCTTAGCCCTAAGTTTAATATTCGTTTTGTATTTGAATAGAATTTCAGTATATTGATTCTCATATTTATGTATGAATTTGTTTTTCTTTTTATGTCCATTTATATCTTTTTTGTAACCTTTTATACATGTATATTCTGTGCAATTCCACTTTTGGTCGCCAGTCAGAATCTAATAAAGACCTTTTTCAATTCAATTCAATTCCAGGGTATTATGATAATTGGGAAGTTGAGATATGAATCAAGTATGTATGTATAAAATTAGATCAGATAATAAATCAGTTAGTTCACAACACAACAAAATTATATGTGAACATATTATTGGAATTTATGTACACCATAGTACCTTTAATCAATTAAAAGTTAAAGTCAAGTTTCATGTACATTTTCATCTTCTGGGAAAGCCTACATTTGCCACACAACTAACTAACATTTTTCTACCACCTATATGTACTGTAATGGAAGTTTACAAAGAATAACATATAGCCTTAAACTCATATATTCTGTAAATTAATTCATGACCCAGGCATATACTGTATACAACTGATAAACCTTTTCCTTACAGCTGGGATATGGTCCTCGTTTCTGATCTGGAGCCCAAACTGGTAAATCTTGATAGCCTCCTCAAACGATGCCATATCTGTGATAGAGTACACAACTGCCAATCCATGGCTGGATCTCATGTACTATATTATGTAAAGATAAAAGACATTTACAATACTAAGTTGTCATTCATTCTTGTTTACATGTGTGTCTTAAAAGAAGATATATTGCTATGAGATACAACTAGTGAAATAATTTACAAATGCTTGGGAAGATCTGATGATCTTATATGCTATGTGATACTTATACATGCATAACCAGAGTACAGTACAGAGAAAGAGACTCAATAAATTATACGTCTTTGTTATGGCACAGGCAGTTTTCAGTGATAATTAGCCATTTTATTACTTTGTTTTTCACCCTTTCAATAAAAACATGATGTCATGTGAATTCCTTGAGCTGTAATGAACCTGCATAAAGGTCAAGCAGAATTTCCCCTTTTATTTTATACTGGACTTTACTGGAATCATGACATAACCTTTGTATTTACATAGTGCCTGAACCGGATATATGAGTTTACATAAACCTAAATAAGCATATATAGATTATTGCTAGCTGCAGGAAGATAACACTTGGAAAATATGCGCACAATTATTTGCTCTCTGTGATTAAAATCTTGTACTCGTAGATGAATCACTGTCTAACAGGATATAGCATTTTCAATCAAATTTCACAAGTTTATGACTGATGTGTACATGTAGAGCCTGCTCTGCAATAGATAAGACACAATTCATTCTCAACCCTTTTTATACTTGTATGCATAATGCTTACAAAACAAATCTCCTTCATATCAAGCAACATTTTCAATTTCAAAATAATTCCACAAATCAGTAACTATTCTAAATATGCAGTCTTTATAAAGGATACTTATTTTTCAGATAGTGGTGATACATTTCCTTTGAAATATAGCTACAATCTGTAATTTTCTGTTTCTTCTTTTGATGGGATATATGTTAAATATACAAAATCACATGTAGTTACTAATCCTACAAAATGCATGATGTCAAATTGAATGATATAATTAAAGGAAAATTAGAGAAATACATAGTAATATAATGAGAATAAGGGAGATATTTATGGAAAAGGATATTGTAAGTTTAACAGAGAAAAATCTTGAAGATGATAATAAAAAAATCAGGGGGGGGGGGGGCAATAAAAGGCGAGAAAATCTGAAGAAGCAGAAGAAAAAATAGAAGAATAGGAAAAGAGAATCAACCTACATGTAAAGAAGAGGAATAACAAGAGCATGAAGAAGAAGAAGAAGAAGAAGAAGAAGAAGAAGAAGAAGAAGAAGAAGAAGAAGAAGAAGAAGAAGAAGAAGAAGAAGAAGAAGAAGAAGAAGAAGAAGAAGAAGAAGAAGAAGAAGAAGAAGAAGAAGAAGAAGAAGAAGAAGAAGAAGAAGAAGAAGAAGAAGAAGAAGAAGAAGAAAAAGAAGAAAAATAATGAAGAAAAAGAAGAAGAAAAAGAAATAGAAGAAGAAAGAGAAGAACAAGAACAAAAAGGAGAAGAAGAAAAAGGAGGAGAAAGAAGAAGAGGAGGAAGTAAAGGAGAAAAAGGAAGAAGAATGTGAGGAGAAGGAGAAGGAAGAAGAGGAGGATGAAGTAGAGGAGAAGAAGGAAGAAGAAAGTGAGGAGGAGGTAAAAAAAGAATAAGAAAAATATGAGTAGTAGGAAGAGATACTCATCATACCTGATCCCTAATGCCCGAGTACTCTTCCTGACCAGCAGTATCCAATAAATCAATAATGCATGGCTGTATAAAAAAAGAAAAACAAAAATAAATTTAATGCGATTCTAACATCCAGGTAATAGTGATCTAAAATCCCAAAACAAACATATAACTGTTTCAAGATTCTATTCTTCTGTTCATAAATCATATTCATGCTGCATACAGATGAGATGTATGAATTAAGACACACAAACCCCCAAAATAGACTCTCAGTTATTGGACCTTATTTGATCTCACAGAAAAGTACGATTAAAGATACAAATCTCATTGGGATATCTCTATTTGTTTGAAGAAAAAAAAAAATTCAAGATCAAGCTCTTAAAAGGAAAGGGAAACAACATTTTGACAAAAGAGGCTGTGTGTAACAAGACAGATTATTCTTTTCCATTCAGGATGCATCTATGGTAGAACAGTTCTTCCTGTAATCTCTGAGATTGAGAGTTTCAGTGGCCTCCTATAAAGCCTTGTGCGACTGATTTATTTCAACATGAATATTTTTCTGAATTACAAGCCTTTTAAGCTATTACATTTACAATGTTATACAATAAAACATTAACATAGACAGTGAGCTGTGCTGTAATAAAGAAAGTGAATGACATTTTCATTACAAACAACACAAATTATTTTTACCATGCAATTAACATTTCAAAGAAAAAACGTCAACCACCTTATCATATCACTTATTCTTATTGCAAGTTATAAAGTGATCTATTGAATGTAGGCATTTATTTCATAACTAATTGCAAATATCACAAATACATGATTCTGAACAATTCTGATCTTATCAGATTTAAACAGAATATTTTTCTAGGACTTACTTGTACTATAACACAACCAGTAAAAACAAATGCACATTTGCACTGTTAAAATATGCATTGGACCATACTAAAATGCATACAGATGCTTTGTTACATTGTACTGGTAGTCCTATACGCTACACTGCATTTACAAAGAAAACAAGGAGAACAACTAAAATTTTTAGAGGCTTGCTTTGACCTCGATCTTTGACAATCCTCAATGATATCAATTTCTATTTTAAAAAAAGCAACAATAGGCTGTCCATTCACGTCAGCAATGCAGTAGGCACAGTAGGAATGCAATTTGACGTCATTGAATACCACCCAAAAATATTGAGTGAGTCAATGATCAAAAAAATATTAACAGCCTTAGGATAATTTCAGGTCATCAACTGTTTGATAAAATTCATGAAATGACCATGTCATTACTTTTTTGAAAAATTATTTCCTTTTGTTTCTCATCCTGCATTTACCAAAATTAGCTTTCGTTTGAATATGTAATTGTTACTGAAGTACTGCAGACAAAAACCAGAAACCGGAATAAATTTAAGGTCAGTTGAAATGAAGAATTCAGATTAAATCGATTTAAATCAAATCACCCAGTCATAATAAATCATGGCCCTGCTTCATAAAAACTTATCAAGAACATGTGGCCAATTCAATGAAAAATTTCCTCAGTCAATGAAATGCCACTATTTAAGAAGCTTACCAGCATATCAGTAATTGTTACTGAAAACAAGTTTTATGAAACACTGCCCAGGGGGGCGTTTCATCAAGTGTCTTGCCGGTGATTTTTACCGACCAGCCATCCAGATGCAAGGATTTCAGTAGCTTATAACAGTTATTGCAAATTGTCATTGATGACAAGTTTTATGAAACAGGGCCCTCCCTTAAACCCACCTCTCCATCTTCAGAATCCTGGGTTTTGACCTCCACTTTTAGATTGTCAAGACCGGTAGATATCTCAGCATCATCCAACACCTCTTCCTCCTCTTCCTCTGGTCTGACATACACATACCTGCTACCAAAGTCCATGGTAACTCAATCTGATTATAAATAAGAAAAAGAAAACCCGCAATACTGAGAGACCAAGAATTAAATTTAAAAAACAACTCTCATTTCTTTCAGATTTCCCAAATGAAATATGATGGTCAATAAAACCATAAAAAACTGAATTGAATTTAACATTTGTTTTATCATTTTCCACTAGTGAATCATAATCTTAATATTTGATATAGATAAGATTCCAAATACTTTATAATTCTGTGTCTTTATTAGCAATGGTGATTGTAATTTTTGTTTGCAAGATACTTTTGCTTTTGATTTCTAGTTTTAATAAACAGAGATCCTCTATGATACAAACAGATATTACTCACTCTACTTGTGAAGAGTAGTATATTGTGCTGTTGATGCAAGCTGGCTATTTTCACAATGCACACACTAATGAATGGACACTCTACACATGTGTGTATAAAATGTGTATGCACTACACTCATAGCAATAGTGTATTGCACCACAATCTGAAATTCATGCAGCAATTTCAACTGTGGGATCGACTCTGTTGGAGTGTTTGTTTGCAATCAAGTCATCATGTTTGAAGGAAGGTAGATCTACTTAAATATAATTAATGTCACAATATGGATCATAGCACTAGCAAAGGTAATGCCTCTGCTTACCATACATTCCTATATTTCTTTCAATTTCTCAGTTTTGGGACCATTTTACAAAAAATGTCACAATTGCTATTTTATTAATTTTAAGTAAATTTAAAACCACAGAGATATAATAATGCTACTAATATATTTTTGTAGCTAAATACTCCATCTTATAAATCATATCAACATATTATTAGCATAGTATAAAGCCAGCTAATGGTTTATATGAAATTAATTTATAGGCCTATACCTGGCTTGATTATACAGAAATATGAATAGAACCAAGTCCAGTCCAGATAGTACAAATCTGCAACAAAACTTAAGGATACTACTAGATCTAATTACTATGGAGCCTTACAAATTCATATTCATTCTGTTCACAATAGTATCCAACCACGCCGACCGGCGAACAAAGGGAATCACAAAGGGGAAACTTTTTAACACCATCAATGGGATCTTGTCTTAAAATTGCAATTTCTAAAAAACTGTTGACTGTTTACTTTTTTTCATTAAAGTGAGGGAAGAATAATCAGAATTAGGTGCTAATAACTGGTGAGATCTATAGCAACTGTCATCAGGTTTGAAGCGACAAAAAGGAGAAAAACAGAGAAAATCTCTGTAAACTTTGTGTATTTGTTTGCCCCTTTGCAGTGATTGCTATGCGCAATGTATGTCCCGGATGTCCGATGAACAGGATGCAGACTGGAAAAAAAGAAGACAGGCTATCAATCTGAAAATGTTGGACAAACGTGGCCTTGTACATTTGTCATTGGATGACGATGAGTGGTATATTAACTGGACCACATTCTATCAATATTAATAATTTTTATTGCATACGTCGACCAAGACCAAAAACCATGATTGAAGTCTATTTCTTTCAGTGATTGACATGATTCAATGTTTGATATGCGCCGCTAAGACGATCCATCTGCCTCCTCCAAATCCCAACAACCAAACATTAATAAAACTGGTTTACTCTGTCATGCTGGTTGGCCTTTTAAGAGTTTTAATGTTTGGTCGTTGGGAATCGGATGAGCCACGACACGTGCCACTGAATTGGTAGTCTCAGTTACATGTAGCCTGGACAGTTTCTTTGAATTTGAAGAGTAAAAACAAACAACGCTGACGAGTGACTCCAGGGAGCTCCGAGTCCAACTCTTCATCATAAGTTAGACATACGGTACCGGTAGATCTAAATAGTCGGGGTCGGGCTAACTCGGCACTAGGGCGAACTCGGCACTGCGCGGTGATTATGTTTCGAGAGTTGAAATCCACGCTACGCACCGTACCATTTTTAGCCTTAAATTTCATGTTTTGCATAATTTTACTTCTTGAAATTGTCAACATTACTTCTTTGCTAATCATTTTACACACTGATATCAAATAATTTGAATTTAAGTGTTTTGAAATGTGTAATTAAATGCAAAATTCAACACAAGTGTTTGCGATCACTTTAACCCTCTGGGCTCACTCCGCGGCAATTTCCCGCCAAGGCCGAGTTCGCCCTAGTGCCGAGTTAGCCCGCATCCAAATAGTCATAGACTAGAGCCTGGTACTTTCTCAGCAGCAGACGGTTGAATCTAGCCTGGTTTACTCTTTACTGTCTGGTAAAAATAACTTAAAATACCGTACTATCTGTATTAAAATTTAAAAAAGTACATCTTACCCTCGCGAAAATAAATTGAGACTGGTGGTGTGGCCAACTGGGGAGAAAATATGCAGAGCAGTGCAGTAGAAACGCGGTGTATTTATAGTGGGTTTCTGTGTGTAATGGTGTGTACCAGCAGCGAAAGCGAGCATAAAACATAAACACAACGTGTAAGTTACGATATACAGCGCGTAAAAAAAAATCCCCTCTCACAACTATAAATAGTACATTTCGCAGTGACAATACTCACGTATTATTGGTCAAAACTTACGTCATTAGATAAATTACGTCGAATTTCATTAGTCTATATTTGCAAACTCTGTTGAACTAGATTCTATTACATCTAAATTTACGCTAATTTACTCTAAAGTAAGATGTTGAATGAGGGCAGAGTACTATATTCTACAAAATGCATTTTCATATAAATCAACGTATGTGTATAGTAGAATCAGAAAGAGATTGATTAATCAGATGCATATCCCAAGAAACGATTTAGGGAAATTGCACCCTGATTACAAGTTGGTTTTAAAAGAAGCAGAAAAAATATTTTTAAAAAGCAGTGAAGGTTTGAGCAAAATACGATAAGAAATAAGAAAATTATGCATTTTCTAAGTTGTGATCAATCCCGGATCAATCATACACAAAGTTAACAATTCCGTCATGTATGTCGACCCCAAAAGTGGTAGGTATGTGCCGCAGGAAAGAAAAAAAGGGGCTTCGGAACGAGCGTATCATGAACAGGATGGTCTTCGGAACTACTAACATTTTGGAAAAAGGGGGTCTTTGGAACTGGATTACAATATAAATATGATGCTACGGAACTGGTTGTTATTGAAATATAAGGATCATCGGAACTCGTTTTCAACTTTACACCAAAAGTGATATTCTTCGAAACATGCCGGGGCTTGCCAGCACGGCCGGAACGACGGAATGAAAAAAAGCGGTTCTTTGGAGCGGTTTTCTCTCTTCTTTTTCTCATTAAGAAAAAAATGCTATATGCTTTGGAACGGAAATTTGAGTGTAAAAATGGGGGTCTTCTCTACGGCACATACCCACTGCACACTATATACTGAGTCCCCCCCCTCCCCCCCCCCCCCCCCCCCCCCCCCCCCCCGGGGCAAAAATCATTTATATTTTCTCTAAAGAAAATATTTAATCATACATATCATATGTTTTTACATAAGACCTGTATGAAACAAATATATTCCATCATAAAAAAACAAGTAAATGAAAATTTAAGAGATAGTGTGCTGAGCAAATAGGAGATACGTCACGGAGTTGCCAATTGTGTTTGTTTGATTACAACTTCAAAGATTCACAACTTTCTTATTTCTTATCGGAATTTGCTCAAACTTTCACTCATCTGTTTCTCTCATTTTTCTTCTTTTATTCAAATCAACTTGATATCAGGGTGGACTTTCCCCTAAGGTTTGTGTAATAATACGTTTGTATCACATCACTAAAAACAAGGAGTATTTGAAGAGTAGACTAAATTGCTTTTAACAAAACAACACGTGGGGAGCATTTCATCAAGCATTTTGTCAGTGATTTTTACTGACAAATTTGCTCTCAGCCAATCAGATGCAAGGATTTCAGTAGCTTATAACACTTGTCGGAAAAAATATCCGACAAATCCTTTCATGAAACGCTCCCCAGGTCAGTTATTCGTCACAGATCATATCCTTGCATGCTTGACCCAACTATAAATTGAATCATACGAAAGGCCATTAATGCCATGCACGGAGAAAACCCCCCACGTTTTTTACTATATACATTTAACTATATACATATTTTTAATATATACAGAATATACAGATTAGTAGAAATAGTGTGTGTTTTTTTTTCTCCGTGGCACTATAGTCTTTCGTAGAATCACACCCTTCGTGCTACAAATAAAAATGTTAACATTCCCATATCATGCACCCTTTCAGAGGTAGTCGTGAGAACAACTGACGTACAATTTAAAAAATTCCCCCTTCCCCTCCCCCGAAATATTTGTAGCGAAATACGACCATAAACGAAACAAAGACATCACCATGGAAATACAACTGGTCTTTTCTTCCACAGATATATATATAGCAGAAACGGTGGCGGATTTAGGGGGCAATTCATATATGCCCGTGGTGCCCCCCTTTGAAAGAAAAGTGTAGGGTTAGAACTGATACCCCCCCCCCCACTTTTCAGAGAATTTGGAAGGACGAGGAGACCACTAAATCTGATAACTTTTTTTATTTGCTTGTCACTGAAATTTTGAGGTTTGAGCCCCCCCCCCCTCCCCCAATTAAACAAAATTTGGGGATCCGCCCATGATCTTATCTATGTGTCGAACAATACCATTAAATGTGGGGGCACTCGTTTTTCCGAAGGTTGGTATTTCCGTTAAATTTTAAGTTCCATGGTCCACCAACCTGAATTTCCCCGAAGGTTCGTAAGTTCCGAATGTTCATAATTCCGAAACACAAATTTCACTTCCATGGGGGTTCATAATTATAAAAATGAAATAGGTTCATAATTCCGAAATTAAAAAAGGGATCGTAATTCTCAAAATGAAAAAAAGGATCGTAATTCCTTAAAAAAAAGAAGAAAAGTTTTTCATAATCAGTTGTCAAATGGTACTTAAAATGCAATTTTGTGATGATTTTTAGAAACACATATTTTTGGAAAACTAATGTTATGGCACGTTGCTTCCCAATTTTAAAATGGGTCTAAAATGACTTTTCAGGCATGTTTTTAAAGTGGATTTGGGGCATAATTATGATTTTTGAATTATTATGTCTAAATACTATATTCTTTACTGCATTAGGGCTGGAAATTCCTAACCTATTTATAGGAATACTATTGCAGGTGATTTTCGAGAAGAAACTATGCAGGAAAATACATTCAAAAGTATACGATGACAAGCATGGTTGTCTGCTCGCGTTAGTATTTTTAGTATTTTCAACAGTAATCAAGTTAGATTGAAGAGTAGTGATGTCAAATTATTGATCTATATACACCTGAAGCAGGATGTGCCCCATCCCCTATATTTCAAATGGAGGGGGCGAAATCGATTTATGCCCTCCATGACCCGGCCCTCTTAAGAAAAATATACATGTAACAATTTTGCAATACAACGATGTACAGTATAATGCAAACCTCCAGTAATTTGAAATTCCCTCGAATATTAATATACGTTGTGTTCATCAGAAAATGTAGAAACCCTGGCTGCCATATTGGAAGCGATGGGGCAAATACCTTCATCTATCAAGGATTAGAGGTAAATAGTTTGTGGGACCCCACAAGAGGTGAGTAAATAATTTTGCAGGTTTGCAATGAGTTTTCTAGTGCTCTAAAAGGCAAATTTCACAATTATTCTTTTCTAACTTTTTCTAACTTTGTCGCTTCGTTCCCTTACATATAGATGGAAAGAGAAGCAGTGTAGTTCAAAGACCATGTCTATCAGAGGCGCCAAAAGTGAGGAGATAATAGATGTTTTCCTTTATCCAAAGAGGGACGGGAGAGTTTTAGCCCCCCCCCCCTCCTTCAAAAGTCATGCTTTTGCATGTGGTTTCTACATGCAATCAGACATTTTCTTGTTGAAGGTAATTGATTTTGCCCCCTCCATATAGGCCCCCCTCGCAAAACAAAACAAAAAAAACAAAAACAAAAAAAAAAAAAAAAAGCAAACAAAAAAGCAAACAAACAAAAAAAAAAAAGGAAAAAAAAGAAGTAGATTACATGAAAATATGATTGTGATGTATGACCATGTATAATAAGCGTTCTTTCACTCTATAAGTCTGTATAAGATGAAAATTTTCATCAATAAAAGATAAAAATTTGCTTGCTCATAGCAGATACTTTTTAAATCATGTCCCACCACAAGGCTCCCGAAGTGGTGGGAGGGGGCAGGTCCCCCTCTCAAGACCAAAAAGAATGATATGACATCAGTCATTTTGAAGAATAACAATGGAAAATATTTTAACGCTCTAAGATTCACAGTTTTAACGTTCATAAGATCTTAAAAATTTCACTCGGTCGCTACGGTCGCTACGCTCCCTCGCATACTAATAGATGCACCGAAGTGGTGGGAGGGGGCAGGTCCCCCTCTCAAGACCAAAAAGAATTATATTACATCAGTCATTTTGAAGAATAACAATGGAAAATATTTTAACGCTCTAAGATTCTCAGTTTTAACGTTCATAAGATCTAAAAAAATTCACTCCGTCGCTACGGTCGCTAGGCTCCCTCGCATACTAATAGATGCAGTTTTTCTTAGGCCGCAGGAAAGCTGTATAGTGACCCAGTCTACATCTAGGCATGGAAGTCTTGGGCAGGGATTTTCCTCTATGAAGTTGGAGAAGGCAGAAGGTAAACTGGTTTTGCTCCTTCATGCTCCACCAAGAAACAACAAACTATACTGCATTTCATAAATTCTGAAGTTAATATAGATGCAGTATTGTATAAAATCTCTCTGTCTAAAGAGAGGGATGGCGGGAAGAGAGAGGGGTGAAACAAAATCAATTTTGCCCCCCGCCCCTCCACAAGACAAATAAGAACTATTTATATGTGTGTACAAAGTATACTTTAGATTGCAAAATTTCTGTACGAAAGAGATAATTTTACCTCTCGATGGCTTCGCTCTCTCTCTCTCTCCCCCTCTCTCTTTCTCTCTCTCTCTCGATAACACAGTAGAAACGTTATTTATAAGAGTCGGCTTATATGCTCTATATATATATCTTCTGCAAATTCATTAATTTGAAGTAGGCAGTAATTTTCCTTTGTGTTTAAGAAAAAAAACATTGCTGAAAAAGTAATTCATATTAATTATAAGATTTTTAAAAATGTGTTATGAAAATCTAAACGACCTCTTGGCAAAACAATTCATAGGCGGATCCATGCACTGATGCAGGGGTCGAATAATGAAGTGCATCTAATGAAAAAGGGAAAGAAGAAGAAAGAGAGCCCGGGAAAAGATAAGGAGATAAAAATGGTGAAAAATGTCGATGTCGTGTAAACTGTAGAGACTCTGTATATACTCTTACTTAGGCTCAAATTTAAAACATACCGTAATGTACTTGTGTGTTTATAATATGATCTATAAGGCTAAGTTCAATAATTTAAAATGCCAAGTTTCCTTACCCCAGAGATACCCCATATACTCTTCCTGCACTAGGTGACGAAAAGTCCCTTCCCAGGTCTAATGAATGGTGATATCAAACAATTCCCGATTCTAAAAAGATACCAGAAAATATGAATATTTTCTTTCAAAAAAATTTCCGCAATAGCGCCCGATAGCATATATTGTTTTGGGAAATTCATTAAGAAAAAAAAAAAGAAAGAAAGAAAGAAAGAAAGCTGTACCTATTTGACATGGGTTTCCAGGGAGTGGAAAATGAGGGGATGGTCACCCCTTGAATAAAAAAAAAAAGTTAAGGGGAGCCAATGACAACCCCTTTCCCCCAAGGCCCCCAAACAAAAAAACAAAATCACCCCCCCCAAAAAAAAAACAATAAAAAAAAATCGGTCTTTTCCCCTTCTTTTTGACTTGCATGGCCGCCATGCACTTATTATTCTTTTCCATCTGTGTCATATATATATATATATATATATATATATACCTTCCCATTATCCTTCACTCATCAGCACACCCTTCAATCTCATCCTCCCTTAACTAGTCCCTATTTTTTTATTTTCCCCTCCCTTTTTCCTTCTTCTCTTCCTCTCTTATTCCTTTATTAAAATTTCTATGTTACCTCTTTCCCTTTTTTGACTCCTGATGGAGGGGGGGGGGGGGGGCTCAGTTCCCGCTCCTCCTTCCCCCCTTTTACGTACCTTATTTCATTTTTAGGAATTGTAAACCCTCTTTCATTTTCGGAATTATGAATGAACCCCATTACATTTTCGAAATAATCATGAACCCTATTTCATTTTTTTTTTCATTTTCGGATAAACGAACCTTTGGAAAAATGACACGTAACACTAAATATAATGTTCACCATATACACAGTGAGGGAGGGTCAGTAATAGATGTATGATTGGGGGGGGGGGATTGCCATTTCCTTATACATGTATCTTGATTTGGTCCAGCAATTATGAAATACAATCCACATTACTGCATGCAGATTGAAGTGCACATATTTGTTCCTTATATTATGTATGTCAATCAATCCCTCAGAGTAATCATTATTTCATGCACAGGTAAGCAATATGTATTTGTATTCTTCTGAATCAGAAGGCTACGCTACAGGCCGAGAGACCGACAGCTCACCAGACCAACAATATCGGTCTTGCGGCCTTCCGACAACTTTTTTGTAGGGTTCTCGAGACCATTGTCGGTGGGCAGTCAGTCTACTGGAATTTACCTGTATATCCGAAGGTTACTTCGATTGAAAACAGGGAACATATTATTTGATGCATAAAGAATTTAACACTGAGGAATACACACAATAATGCATTATATAGCGGATTCACCTTGCGAAACTATCCTTTATTATTAATATCAAAAACTATTCACAGAAGTGACAGAACAAACTTCATCACATCATTTCATCATACAAAAATAACCACAATTTACATACTGATGCAGTTTACTAATAGTTGAAAACCAGGAAAGTCCTGTATGATACAGGACTTTCCTTCAAGCTAGAAAGAAAAAGCTATTCAAGAAACCTAAATGGTCTTGACAATTGATATCCTTTTGTTTTTCATCCATTACATATACATGTATGCATGCTGCTATTTCACACAAAACAACCAAAATACCAAATGGCAGTTTTGTCTAACTTCTATAAAGCCGGGGTAATAATATGACTGCAAGGTCCTCAGGGAAATACTGATGAGGCTACCCTGGGTAAACAAGACATATTATTATTAACTATTAATTATTATTATTATTATTATCATTATTATTATTACTATTATTATTATTATTATTACTATTATAATTATAATCATTATTATAATAATAATTATTATTATTATTATTATTATGAATACATGTGTAATCGACTTATCATATTCCATTGTTCATGTGGCACACAAACGACTAAAGTATAAAATCTTGGTTTTAGCATACATGTACTTTAAAATTGTATTTTTGATGGCAATGCACTAAATCAATGAATTACAGTATAAAGTACAAGTACATTCTGAGATGTTTAAAGAACAGAAAGTATCAGTATAAGGGTGTCAAAACCCCCTATTTCATGATCCGACCCAAAATGACCCCTAATTTTTCATGTCCTTTTTTTGGTAATGTTACTAACTAAAATTTGAGTCGCTGCCAGCGTTGTCACTACGGTGGTCGGCGCCGGTCGGAACCTTCCACCACTCAAAATTTCCGACCGGCACTCAATGCAATATCACACCCGCCCGCCCGGCACTAATTTTCCCACTGACAAAGAAAAAATTTTGACCTATGAACATGCAACTGTGGTTTAAGCCAGTAATCTGACAGCACTCACAGCAGATATATGTACAAAGTAAACCAAATACTAATACAGTAGTTACGATGCTTAATGCTGCAGCTACAGTACAGTGTGTACTGTGTAGATACAGGATAGTTTTACTGTTTAACTATAACTTATTAGCCCTGAAAACTGACTAGTTTTTGTCCCCCTGAACCCCCGAGGCGAGGTGTCAGGGGACAAAATTTCCACCACTAAAAAGTCCCTGGTGACAACCCTGGTCGCTGCTGTAGCTCCAAGCAAAACCCAAATTATTCTATTTTTACAAGTCAAAGGTCTATACAAGAATTACTCTTTTTTGTTTTGCCTAAATTTCTTTTAAAAATGTAACATACTAACCATGGAATTGCCCCACTGAGCTTACACACAAATAACTTAATATAAAAATGCAAATATTTGCAGAACCCAAGGACAAATCGGGCCTATTTTTGCATACACAAAGTGCAATTATTCACTCACAAGTACAAATCTTTTTCATAATCAAATGCATACATTGACTTACACCAAACAAAAATATACAAAACAAATACATACATGTTGAACATAAACTACAACAATTATATAATATGGACCAAGTGTTTCTATTTCCAATAGATGAACCATCTTATCCCTTCATTTTCATTTGTCTTTTTTTTAAATGGAGTATGATAAGAAAAAAAAACTCTGTCTATTCAGAATATCATTTCCTCCCTAAGCAAAGAATTAAAAATACTGTGGAAAGCAATTTTTCATATAAATGTTGATTGAAGACCATTTAAAGTAAGGATCCCCTTATCTGAAAGTCAAATTGTTTCTAAAGGAAAAGATATTGCTTTGCTGTATACAAAAATTCCACATAGTCTGTTGAAAGCTAGAAGGATGTTAACTCTGCATGAAAGGATGTGGGGCAATGTCCTTCTGACTCTCAGCTGATAATACATGTACATTCTTTATGATGTGGTAAGAGAAAAAAAAATCTGTACAGACAGGGCACAACAAATTTTGTTAAAATATACACACTCCTCTGAAAAGGAATGGTCTGGGACAATAATGATACTGGTCAATGATAGGACAAAAGTCTGGACCAACTCATTAAATAGCCTAAATTGTTTTATTTTTTAACATAAAATAATATCTTTTGAAAATTCCAAAGAACATCACATTCAGAATTGTTACTTGTGAATTACTGCCTTAGAAACACAATTTTTTAAACATATAAGGTATTAATGTCGAAGGATGTAAAATGTAAACTCCTACCCCTAATATATCAAAATGCAGGTATCAAGAACATTTTTCTAGGGGGTGGCAAGGTATATTTACATCCTCATATGAAGGGATAAGTGGATGATTTCTCTAACTCTACATGATATGCATAGAAAAATATTGTAATTAATCATCAGCACTAGCAATACATTGCATTTACATTACATGTAGTGTATGATATATGTACTGTAATATTCTGTATTTTCACTTCTCATCAACATGTATACATGCATGTGCTGGCACTGAAAATGAAAGATGAGTCCTTTCTCTTTACTATCTCATCAACTGTACCCTGCTTTTCCAATAATTCTACCCAAATTCTACTGCAAAAGAGAAACAAAAAGATGTTCCAAAATGATGTTATAATAATTAAAAATACACTAAGACAAGACCAACTCACACAAAAGCTGCATAAACAGCTGAAACCTTGCCTTAAAAGAAATAGCACAGTGAGTTTCTCTTTGGCACAAACATGTGGGGATACATAAATATGCAACATCTTTGTTCATAGAGCAAATAACAAAGGGCTTCTGATATTTCAGTCATAAACAAGGATGGTATTCCAGTTTCCTCTTTCTGACAAGCTCAGTTCCTTGTGGAAACTAACTGATCTCTGTCAAGTAGAATTACAGATTCACAGCATAGAGGTTTGTTTTCCCACTTCCTCAGTATGAGCAATTCAGACAGAACACCCTGTCACATCTCTCATCATAACTGCAATAGAATTTAAACAGACAAAAATGCAAATTGTAAATGTAAGCATTTAGAGATGATATCAAAGTAGTACATGTACATGTATTTGGTGTACATATTGCATGAAACCAAATCAATACATGTACAAATTGTAAAAGGTGGCAAAAGAAATGGAAAACTCAAAGACATAGGTTTGGTGAAATATACATGTATTTGTAACAACATTTTCATGTGTTTCATAATCACAATCCTACTTGGAAAATAAAAACAAGAGGCACAGTTTAACTTTGAACATACAATGGAAAGGAAAAAATGAAAATAAAATAAAATGCTGTTAACTTAAAGGTATTAGATAGTTTTGGGAAGCCCTCAAAAACTTTTCGTGAGATTTCTTTGATTTTACTTAATAAATAGCAGGGTACTAACATAACTAAGATGCTGTGAAGTTTTTTTCCTCCTCAAGTGAAATATTTATCGAATTGGAGGTGAAAAGAATAAAAATCCCTGGCCCCAAAAAGAGGGGATGTAAATTCGAACAACGGCCACACACATTACTCACATGAGGATTGCTGTGTGTTACAGAATACGCTACACATAGTGCAAAGCGCTGGGTTTATTGTGTGGGGAACCTTCGGGTGGATATGGTCTCAGCGTGAGGCAGTGAAAAGCCGTTACCAAGCATTTCTTACAGATATTTACACTAAAATCTGTTCGAAATCGTGAATGGAATGTTAAATAATCTCGTAAATGTGTCTTATGATAAAAGGAGAATAGTATGTGACTATGTTAGATAAGTTTCTTGCCAGTATGATTTTTGCTACCGAGACTGTCTATGAGCTTTAAACTCGAAATTTCAATATTTCAATATTTTCAAAGAATATAATACATTTATTCAACCTGCAACTAATTTTTATTTTTCAATATACCATTGATTAATCCCCTACATTGTAAACACCAAAAGAAATTACAAAATATTGCCTTTCCTATTCAAGTAGTTTGAGAAATTAACTCATCTAATCCCTATTTAAAAAAAATGCAATTTCATGTTAAGACATGTACAGTAACAGTACAATTTCCTTTTAGTTTCATTATTGGCTACAATCCTGGACCTTGATTTAACCTATTGGTGTAAGTTCCTGAATAACAGGAAAATGTAGAGCATAAAGCAAATAACAATGAATCACTTTGTGGCTACAATATACATGTATCTTCTGTCTGTCAAACAGGAAGAACTGAGCAGCCAAAATCACCACACTACAAAATTTTTTACTGTAATTACATTGTAGTGATTACTGCTTGGGGACCTTTAAAAGTTCTCACAAATATTTCACTGTTGCAACTGCTTCCAAAAACCAGTTAAGAGACCATTAAATCTCTCAAAATAAATCTACTTTTTGCTACAATTATTGCCTTTGAAGACAATGTGAGAGGAGTAGTTGGGAAAACTTGGCATACCTCCAAATATTTTCGTCAACAAACTAGTGAAAACTTCACATTCAATAGTAGGAATGTTAGGCATGCGACGGACTAAAATGTATAAGCTTGACTTCCATATGTTTCTCTCCCCATAATTCAGCTTTCAAAAAATTTCTAACAAAATCTTTCAGCATGATTTATCTACAGTCTGGAAGATTCATAGTTAAATTTTGAGTGCTTTCATGAGAATTTGTTTTCCATCATTATCAGACCTCATAATTACCTCTACTGTAAATAGGTTATTGGTAACTTACTACCAAAACAGAAACCAAATATATCTCAACAGGTTCCAATCATTCAAATACTCATGAAAAACAGATAACACTAAAAAGTATTATTCATTTCTTGAAGCCCTTGCCAAATTTATATCATATTACCTATCATGTTGCAAAAAGAAAGAAAAAGGGGGGAAAGTACTGCAAAGGTATGACTTACTTGATTGTTGAGCAATTTGAGCAGAACCCACTCTCACAGTTGACACAGATTTGTCTGCATCCATAGCACAAATTCTTTTCACAGTAGGCACAAACAAAGTGGACAGGCATACTAGGATTTCGACAAATAACACACATCACCTTAGAAGAATCTGGAAGAAAGTGACAATAATGCAGTGATAATTACATACTGGTTGTCTGACAATGATCCAACCTCAACATGTTGGACTGTGTGAGAATTTTGAAAGTATGAACAGTTCTATCTATTTATACGTTTTATGAGACTTCATTGATTCTAGGACAAGGACCCCTAAAGGACCCCTAAACTACTACTCCCCCCTTACAATGACCCTTGGGAAAACCACCTCTTGGAGAAATGAATTTCTAGCTACACCGCAATGACAAGAAAACAAATAAATATCTGATAACTATCCCTTTACCTCCTCCCAGCCCTGCTCCTCAACTTTTCCTGGGGCAATGGCTCTCTACAAATAATTCTTGGGGGTACTATCCAAGATGTGGGAGTTCAGACTCAAAAGTTATAAGTTCCAAGTTACAATGTACGTGTCTTGTAGGGAAAAAAAGGGTGAGGATTTGGAACATCCACTTTACTTAGAACTATTTATGTGCGAAGTGCTAACTTGTTCAATCTCAAATTCTCAATGTTGGAATAATATCATTTAATACTGGGACATCTACATGTACATCTACTGAAATTCTTTGTTGCCAACAGAAGGAAAAGCTTAAGAAAATTTAATAAGCCCTCTCAGATGTCTCATTCATAATCAATTTCTATAACCAATTCTTTTTTAACGTTACATTGTAAAAACAATCTCTGTTCCAGCTACATTGGCATCATTCCGAAGCTCAAACATGCATGTTTTTAAGCAGTTATTTCTCCTTTCTGTTAGTGCTTCTGTATCCTGAAGCTTCAAAGCTTTCCTCAGATATAAACTTTGTCTTTTTCTTCTAGATGGGACATTGCTAGAATCTCCTTAAAACTTTAAAACCAGGGATTTCTTGAAAGTGTAAAAATGGGCAGTTTTACAATCCACATTTTCCTTGTCTTTGTGATAAATAGGGGAAATCTGCATTGAATACATGTATCTCCTTTTCTGTATTAAAAAAAAGGGACCTACATGTATACTACAGTCTTTGTTATACATCACAAAGCCCCGACACTGGACTTCTGATAGACCTTTAATCATCTCAAGAACATACCTTGTTGGTTTGCTTTCTTGAGGGGAGAATTACTGTAGACTAGCTGTCCTGTTGTGCTAAATCTGAACTGATCATTGTGCGCGGACGGAGGGCTTGGACTACTGAAAGGTGTACGTGTATCACGTTTGGGGTCGTTGTTATTCTGCAAAGGATAATCCTCTGCCATCTCCACCTCCTGGCCTTGATGTGCTTGGGCAGCCATGGCTCTCTGACCATCCTTCAGAAGCTGTAATGTGCGATCTGTTTGGAAGTTGAAACAAAGAATGAAACTCAATCCATCATGATGTAAAATACAAAACTCATTGTTATTCTTCTGAATACATCTTGGTCTAGGGGCAATATTTACCTTTACAAATCTCAAAATATCTGTAACCTTGACTCTATTCTATCACTTACCTTAAAAATACAGAGACCAAAAAAAGATTTTTGAATAAGAGTGCAATGTTAACTAACGCAATACATGTTACCACGGGCGAACATCTACCAGATTTTACCTGTTATTATGCTTTACAGATTAACATGTACTTGTGAGTTGCCAACTGAACTAGTTACATTGAGAGCTCCAAAGGAGCAATATCGCCGGCCAAAAAACAACCTGAAAATTTCACTTGACCAGGGTGATAGTGATCCAGTACAAGGAATTGTCTGGAAATAAGATATTTCATTCCTATAATTTACAAAAGAATATTTTCCCACAATTTTGCTGATTATTCTGGTGTTTTTACCTCTTTAACTTTGAGGTCGACCACTGCCAAAACTGACAGCTCCCCACAAAGGGATGGTTTCGTGAGTGTAAGTTCCTAAGACTACGTAGAATGGTGATTGTGATTGTTTTTTTCAATCTCAGTCAATCACTTTTTTTTTCTCCTACAGAGTACAAACATTTTTTAGCTGGCCTCCAGAATGATTTTCCAGACCAATATGACTCCAATAACTCAGACATCACTGATCCATTTTTAGAACTGACAGGATTTGGTAATATTTTACCTTTAAAAAAAAAAATCATAATAGTGAAAATAAAAGAAAAATAACTACCAAAAAAAAAAGAAGAGAAATGTCAATAGTATTAAAGGAAAATCCAACCTTAATAGCAAGTTGCTTTGAAACAAAGAGGAAAAATCATAGAAGCAGATTGGTGAAAGTTTGAACGAAATCGGACAAGCAATAAGAAAGTTATGAATTTTTGAAAGTTGTAATCACTATGCATATGGAGTTTTCAAATTGGCCGAATAGGTAATGTCACTGTGATGTAGCTGTGGACAACTCCCCCACTCGCTCTAACACACAAAATGACTAAAATGTCACTTTTTTTCAAAATGCATTACTCGGTAGGATCTTTTCGTTCATGAGGACCTATAGCAATATGCTATCTCCAAGATATTTTGAGTACTGCCCCGAGGGTAAAAGCGCCTCGAAGAAAACCGCAAATTAATGATATTTTTGTGTACGATAAATGGGAGAGTTGTCCACAAAAATGTCACAATTGACTCATCAAATTGCCAATTTGAGATTCGCATAGTTGTAGTGATCTCATTTTTCAAACATCCATAACTTTCTTGGTCCTTGTCCGATTTCTTTCAAACTTTCACCATCCTGTTTTTCTTAATTTTCTGCTTTCACACAAATCAACTTATTACCAAGGTTGGATTGCCCTTTAAATATTTTCATTCAAATCCGTTTGTGAAGAAAAAACATGAAAAAAGACTTAACAAATTTGTTGGTGATAATTGCCATTTAAGTTTTAACATGAATCAACAACAACAAACAATGATCACTCACACATGTCCAAACTCAAAAGTTTCTCTTTTTTTCAGTTCACTCACTTATCTTTAAGTTAGACTTCACATTAGTGTAACTTGTTGATTAACTGATTAAGATTATTTAATATAGATTTAAATCTGGGCCCCGTTGCATAAAACTTACCATTAATGGTAACTCTGCTATCAAAGGTAACTACTATGGTAACATCACTCAACAGCCAATCAAAATCAAGGTTTCCATGGGAGTTACTATTGATGGCAAAGTTACCGTTAATGGTAAGTTTTATGCAACGGGGCCCAGGACTCTAAAATAGTTTTTTTATAAACAAGTGAATGAGTAAATTACGCGATGCGTAATATATTTCCCGCCGGAAGAGTAGATCTTCGGAATGGCATTAATTTTTGTAATTTGTGATAGAGAAGAATAGAAAAGAATAGAAGAATAGAGGAGAATTACATGTAAGTAGCATTTTTTAGTGATTTTGAATAAATTTGCATAACTAATGAATTTCACAATTTTGTGTAGAAGTTTTGAAGCCCCCACCAAGCCCTATCAGATAAAACAAACAATTAAAATCTGCTGTGAAATAGAGAAGTAGCATTTTTCATTGATTTTGAATAAATTTGCATAATTAATGAATTTCACCATTCTGCATAGAAGTTTGGAAGCTTCCATCAAGCCCTATCAGATAAAACAAACAGAATCAAAATCCACTGCGAAATAGAGAAGTAGCAATTTTTGTGATTTTTGAAGAAATTCACATAACTTTGCATAATTAATGATTTACGTATTTCTGTGTAGAAGTTAGGAAGCCCTTACCTATCTTTATCAGTCAGCGCAATCAGAATCAAAACTGGCCAAGATATGACAGAGAAGAAGCAAATTTTAACATTTTGAGCACACACGGACAGACACTCGGACGGACCGACTGACACACACATGCAAACACATACGAAGCCTGTTTCATAGTCCCCTTGCGAACTTCGTTCGGTGGGGACAAAAAATAATTTATGGCCACATTGGAATATATTACAGAGGATTACATTACATGTATATATTCAAACATGGACAATGATAGACTAGACCGAAAAATCAGTCTATTTCGTTTTCATTTCCGACTTCTATTTTTGTTGTTGTGAGGTATCTCACACTTTTTGCCCACAGCCATAGTGCTTAAGGCAGGCTGAGAGGTACTTGACTACAGTGACTATGGGAAGCCTCCATTTGTCTTGGAGGAGAGCCTCAAAAGTCAAAACATGTTATAAAACTCCTCCAAACAGACAGATTTTTCTGTCTAATGATACTTGATAGACATGCCATGACATACATGCAGTGGAAGTTAGATTGAAAGTGGCTGGGAGGGCATTATAAGCCATAAGTCTTACAATGAGCCACTCACGGAACCATCATTATGTGGGGCTGTGTCAATTTCGGTGGCAGTCACGACCTCTAAGGTGAAGAGATAAAAACACCAATATAATCAGCAAAATTTTGAGAAAATACTTCCTTTTACATTTTATGATAGAATATCTAATTTCATGCCAGATTCTTCAAAAGAATCTTTATCATCTTGATCAAGTGAAATTTTCAGGCTGTTTTTGGCCAGCTATCTTGCTCCTTTCCAGCACACATATAGAGATGTTTCGTGTGAAACCCAGCTTGTGGAAACCATCAATGACTGGGCCTATAACATCAACCAGCAATGCCAGACATGTGATTTTCCTTGACTTTAGTAAGGCATTCGACAAGGTGTCACACAGAAAGCTGCTCCTCAAGTTAGAATATTATGGTATCACTGGGCTTACTCATAGCTGGATTCAAGCCTTCCTTACCGGTAGATCTCAGTCAGTTTGTGTCAATGAAACAGCATCACCACTAGTCAGTGTCCTCTCTGGGGTACCGCAAGGTTCGGTACTCGGCCCGGTATTATTCTTGATGTACATCAATGACATTTGTGAGGGCATTTCATCGCCCATTCGACTCTTTGCTGATGACTGTGTGTTGTATTGCCAGGTTCGAACAAGAGATGACCACACCAGTCTTCAACAAGATCTCTCAACACTATCTGATTGGCAACACAGTGGGACACAATGTATGTCATTCAATGTGAAGAAGTGTGCCCACATGTGCATCTCTTTGAAACGGCAACCCCTAACTTGTAGTTTCAACATCAGTGGACAACCTTTTCCCAAGGCGACTACATACATGTATAAATATTTAGGAGTCACAATATCAAACAACTTGAGCTGGAACACCAATGCACAGAAGATATCATCCAAAGTTGCTCGGACTCTTGGCATCATACGTCGAGCTCTTGGTAAATGTGACCAAAAAGTGAAAGACATTGTATACAAGCAGCTTGTCAGACCGCAACTATAATATGCCTCATGTGTGTGGAATCCTCACATACAGAGAGATATCAATATCTTTGAAAACATTCAACGTCAGGGTGCCAGGTTTGTTCTTCACGACTACAGGAGAGAATCCAGTGTAACAGCCATGCTCTCATCCCTTGGCTGGGATTCTCTTCAGCACCGACGCCTTCTTACTAATAGCCAGTGTGAGATGCTCTACAAAATCCACCACAAGTTTGTTTACATCAGCATGCCTAATCAGACCAGCCTCATCAGCAGTAGCTCCCGCCCCAATGATCACAATATACTGGACATAATCTATCTGAAATACACTCAGCCCAACTGCAGAGTTAATTGCTACATGTACAACATGTTCCCAACTCCCCTATCCGTATCTGGAATACTCTCCCAAACACTTCCGTAACATCAATTTCTATAGCTGGATTCCGGGAGCAATATTACCTGTCATTCGAGACATGTTGCCTCCCCCAACCCCGAAGTTGCTGTAAGAGAGGGACACACATGCATCACCTGCACACTGCACCTAGCACGATGTACAGTACATGTATATAGTGCACTGAGGATACCACAAGGACACCACATCACCTTTAGCACCAGCAGCACCTGACACAGCACAACCCTCTCCAGGACAGCGTCTACGCTTTTTGGGAGAGTACTTCTTCAAGATTCAAGATTTAAGAGATCACACACTTGCTATGGGAGGCTATTCCTCGCGGTAGGTACAGAGTGCGAGGTTATCTCCAATAACCCTGCATAAGTGTGAGTGGGTGACAATGAGCCTGAGCTGACAAAACAGGTGAACACCATGGCATTTATATACATGTATTTATATCACAAGGTTATATTATAACCTTGTTCGTTGGATAAGTAGGGGCCGCGGCACTCACACTTATGCGAGGTTATTGGAGATAACCTCGCACTCGGTACCTTCATACCGTGAGCAATTGCCTCCCATAACAAGTGTGTGATATCTTGCACATATGTGTGCGGCAGAGGAGCAAGATCACCGACCAAAAACAGCCTGAAAATTTCACTTGATCAAGATGATAAAGATCCTATCAAAGGATCTGGCATATAAACATTAGATATTCTATCATTCTAAAATGTAGAAGGAAGTATTTTCTCAAAATTTTGCTGATTATTTTGGTGTTTTTACCTCTTCAACTTTGAGGTCGTGACAGGCCAAAATTTACACAGCTCCATATAGTGATGGTCCCGTGATGGTCCCGTGGGGCCGCGGAGCATTTTTGTAAGTGGAGGAGCTGATATGATTTCACTCATTGATGACAATTTTCGAACCCTTTTCCCAAGGTTTTGTAACACATCTCTACTAAAAAAAGTGTGGGGGGGGGGGGGGCTGCAGCCCCCCCCCCCCCTACTCACGGGACCATCATTATATTGAGCTGTGTCAATTTCGGCTAGTCACGACCTCAAAGTTGAAGAGGTAAAAACACCATTGTAATCGGCAAAATTTTGAGAAAATATTTCCTTCTACATTTTAGAATGATAGAATATCTAATTTCATGCCAGATTCTTCAATAGGATCTTTATCATCTTGATCAAGTGAAATTTTCAGGCTGTTGTTGGTCGGTGATCTTGCTCCTCTGCGGCTCTGCCTTGTTCATTGGATAAGTGGCCGCACACATGTGCATGATATCACACACTTGTTATGGAAGGCAATTGCTCACAGTATGAAGGTACAGAGTGCGAGGTTATCTCCAACAGCCTCGCAGAAGTGTGAGTGCAGCCCCCCTAACCCTCCCCCCCCCCCCCCCCCAGTTCCGTGGCCCATGATAAGTGGTGAACACCATGAACACAGGCTAGGTAAATACAGTTGAACACATACATGTATGTCTTTTACATTTGTAACACACATGATGAAAAGTGAACTTCTAACTTGTTAATGTTATAGACTAACTTTTACTAAAACTTCAAAAAGTAAAAGTTTAGGTGAAAAAAAAAAGAAACACAACTCAGTCACAAGACATGAAAATCAGGCGATAGGCAAAAATAGAACAGTTTACACTTGTAAATTAAAACTAATAGTGTTCAGGTGTTATGCTGAAGTGACAACATGGACAAGCATGACATTCAAGGAGTAATCAAGTATGTAAGAAAAGTCAGTTGATCCTCACCATAAACCACTTTCATGTTAGCTTCTTTGTTGACTCCCATATTCACTTCCCGTTGAGTCACAAACGTTTTCAGTTGAAAGGGGCAAAAATCACCAGAGAAAGGATTTGGTCGTTTCGGCATGTTGACAATTAATCACTAACGTACCGAC
Source organism: Heliocidaris tuberculata (assembly GCA_025618425.1). NCBI lineage: Eukaryota > Metazoa > Echinodermata > Echinoidea > Camarodonta > Echinometridae > Heliocidaris > Heliocidaris tuberculata. The sequence continues at coordinate 22,222,644 of CM046834.1, forward strand.
GCGACGATAAATTAAGATTTATATTAAAGTCACTTTCAAATCAACGTCGTATTGGTATGAAAATTAAAGCTATGACTATGTTGCAAGTTAAACACAATTCACAACCGTACGTCCAGCACCAAGCTAGGCGTTGATGATGACCACACGTTTCTCTATTGTTTACTTCCTAACGGCGCGAAAATACTACAGACTGTTCTCCTTTCTTCAACATGTACCGGTACTTGGGCAAGTTTATACACGCTTTACAACGACAGGCGCTGGCGTGCATTTAGGATGCGTATTGTTTAGGCCATTACACTTTAAAAATTGTGTTACCAGTCTATATCAGCTGGGATTTTAAAAATGGCGGTGATTTTAGGACACATTTTGTCCAAAAATTTGTCGATTAAAGAAGTGCTGGAGTGGATAGTCAATGGAAAAGTTCAAGTGAGTATATGTGAAACCAATAATTGATTCATTTTATATTTCAACATTACTACTACGCCCAAAAGTAGTATAGACGAGAATGTATTTCAAGTTGATAGACCCCTAGACTAGTCCCATTAGTTTACATTTGTGCATTGTATTTGTGATGGGGAAGGGCTTACCCACACCACGCACATGTATGATGTAATATGGTGGTGGATCCAGTGTCCGAACACTTTTCAGAAAATCAACCATAGCAAATAAAATATCAAACGAATATCTGTCAAACTTACATAATGAATGCTCAAAGTTCTACAGAAAAGAAGTTGATGGAATTGATTAACTTTGCCCAGGATTGAAAAAAAAATCACTGTTCCAGCTAATGCTGCAATCATATTAATTGCAAACCTTTTGCTCAGATAGGAATCGCCTGAGTTTTATAAGCTGATCGGTCGTTTATATATCAAGATATTTACGATTGAACCCTAAAGAACTCTTACGGTTGGCATACCTCGCTCTATCACAGAATACCGTACGGGCTGGAAACCCGCTCTGAAATCGCCCAGCGCTGGTGCTTGGTTTTTGTGACTGCAGCGCAGCGAAGAAGCCGAGCGACTTGCGCTAGCGATTGATCTTTTTTAGGATAGTAAACGGGTTCCATTTTCTCTCATACTTTCACATATCCTTAATTATATATGTAGTTAGCACTCATCTACTCATAGCGACTTTACCATGTTTACTATACTTAGTGTGTAGACTCTAGGCAGTCATCCACCTCGACACTTTCAAAACACCATTGCACAAAAGTCACCAACATTCACTCATAATCGGCATTTAATTTACAAAAAACGACACCAACATATTCATGAAATACAATAAATTCAACTCACCGATGTTGGAAAAGATAATTCCAAAAATGAAATCCGTAATTTACTGTCACTTCTGGCGAAACGGGGTATCGCAAGTCATCGTGTACATTTCCTGATCGCCGCGAGCGCTGACATCTCCCGCTAAAAAATTTGGTCGTTAAAAGTTCGGTTCCTATCGCGCACCCGTTAGTCCCGATTTTCCGTATGTGCGATCGTAGAGATCGATGTGCACGTGATACCGAGTTTCGTTGTGGACAAATTTTTTTGGGCCGATTTAGTCTAAAAACATCGGCAGCAGGAAAACAACATGCGATCGCGAAAAAAATTGGCGGGGATTTCTTTGGTTTTGGACATGATTTTGACTTTGGATTTTGCTGGAAATATAAGAAGTTCTTCCTAACGGCCATTTAAGGTAGGAGTGAGATTTGAAAGAGCTGAATTTGAAAGGAAGTATTTTAAATATTTATCTAATTTTTTCCCCCATACCTTAAGTACATGTACATGCGATAGAAAATGAACAGTATTTTTGCATTCGTCCCGCGTAGTGGTCAGTATGACCACTATTACGTGGTGTGGTAGTTAGAGGACTGCACACAATTCACTGGCATTTGAGCTGATTTTACAATTTTTCACAAAGTTAATCAATCACTTTAAAAAGACAACTTAGATTAAACAGGATATTCCCTTCTGAGTGAACCCCTTCCCAACGACGCGGCGTTTTGGTCCCTTGAAAAAGGTACTGTATTTCCGAACGTGTGAAACCTATGGGAAAAAGACACAACCATTGTTTCAATAGTGTGGTTTTCATACGCGTAATCCCACGCGTATGAAAACCCATTTTAGGCGCTTAACTGTAGTCTGTACACGTTCGGTAATACAATCTGTTCGGAAATACAATCCTTGACTATACTATAATGGTCATATTGACCACTACCCCGGAGGAATGCAAAAATACTAGTCATTTTCTATCGCATGTACTTAAGGTATGGGGGGAAAAGTAAGATAAATATTTCAAATACTTCCTAGTTCCTTTCAAATTCAGCGCTTTAAAATCTCACTCCTACCAAATGGCCGTTAAGAAGAAGAACTTCTGATATTTCCATCAAAATTCAAAGTCAAAATCATGTCCAAAACCTAAGAAATCCCTGCCAATTTTTTTCGCTATCGCATGTTGTTTTCACGCCGCCGATGTTTTACACTAAACTCGGCCAATAAAATTTTTCCACAAAGAAACTCGGTATCGCGTGCGCACATCGATCTCTACAATCGTGCACACGGAAAATCAGGACTTTTACGTGTGCGCGATAGGGACCGAATTTTTAACAACCAATTTTTTTGGGGGGAGATGTCAGTGCTCGTGGCGATCAGGAAATGTACACAATGAATTGTGATACCCCGTTTCGCCAGAACTGACAGTAAATTACGGATTTCATTTTTGGAATTATCTTTTCCAACATCGTTGAGTTGAATTCATTGTATTTCATGGATATCAGATATGTTGGTGTCGGTTTTTGTAAATTAAATTCTGATTTTGAGTGAATGTTGGTGACATTTGTGCAGGGGTGTTTGAAAATGTTGAGGTGTATGACTGCCTAGAGTCTACACACGAAGTATAATAATGACACTATGAATGGGGGAGGGGTTTATTAGGGGTTAATACATGTACATTTGTCATTATTATTTGATTGATCATATTAGATTGATGGTTCATTCTTTGTGCAAACATAATTTGTTAACTGTGTTAATAATGTTATATTCCATAAGTCACTATTGAGAAAATGGCAAAGGGGGATCATGGTGATAACGCTGAACGTGTACTCATTAGACTTCTCATCCTTGTCCAATCTAACACTTATATTATAACCCACTTATACATGTACAAGCTTATCTGAAGATAACCTTGTACTCCAGACTAGCTTTTACGGGTGAATAGACTTCAATAGCTTTTGTGTGTATCAGCCGGCCTTTTTCCAGTCTAGATCATTCATACATGAGAGAAAAATAATTATTAAAACTTCATTTTCAACTCTGAATCCCCAAATTTGTGGCACAGTAAGAGTTGAAAAGTCCCTGAATCAGGTAATCTAGCAAACTTTAGAAAATTAAATCTTGCTTAGAGCAGTTTTGTTGTCTGTTTGTGACTGCTGCAACAGTGAATGTTGGACACAGTCCCACATAGACAAGGGCCTATGAGTGATTATTATAACCTTGTTCATTGGATAAGTGCTAACACTCATACTCATAGGCCCTTGCCTGTGTGGGACTGTGTCAAACATTTACTGTTGCAGTAGTCAAAAATAGACTACAAAATTTCTCAAAGCAAGCTTTAATTTTCTTAAATTTGCTAGATTACCTGATTCAGGGACTCTTCAGCTCTCACTCACTTATGCATGTACAAGCTTATCTGAAGATAAGCTTGTAATTATTTAAAATTTCACTTTCAACTTTGCATCCCCAAATTTGTGGCACAGTAAGAGTTGAAGAGTCCCTGAATCAGGTACATGTAATCTAACAAATTTAAGAAAATTAATTAAATCTTGCTTAGAGCAATTTTGTTGTCTGTTTTTGACTGCTGCATCAGTGAATATTGGACACAGTCCCACATAGGCAAGGGCCTATGAGTGGCTCTCACTATGCTACAAATTTGAGGTTTCAGAGTTGAAAGTGAAATTTTAAATAATTATTTTCCTCTCATGTACGAATGATCTAGAATGGACCATAGCCTGCTAACACACACAAAAGCTATTCAAGCCTATTCACCCGTAAAAGCTATAGCGGAGTACAAGTTTATCTTCAGATAAGCTTGTACATGGATAAGTGATCTAGTAATAGACTCTTAACGTTAGGTACTTTTTAATTAACTTAAACTTGAACAAATGTTTGAGCTTGTCTGACTTTTGAACAGTTGAGTTAACACGTTTAACATGAAACAACTTAAAGGTAAGGAGGTGGTGTGGCGCAATCGGTTCGTTGTCAGGCTCTGAATATGACATTCATCATTAAGCAAGTGTTCATGTCCCGTGCTGAGCTGACAAAAAAATTGGGGCAGCATTGTTTGTAAGTGTACCCCTCCCCTCTGTTCCCAATGCAGGCTCGGATTCAGGGGAAAACACTCCGTTCCTCAGACTGAACATTGACTGGAGGCCCCATGTGTAGGAGAGTCATGCTCTATGCACGTTAATATGAAAGAGTAGGGTGTCAACCTGGTTTTTAGTGTGCCTGTAATACACAACTGGAAGTGTTGCCATAGAAAAAACTGCAATAATTGTCAGAATTGAAGGAGGCAGTTGTACCAAGGAAGAAGAAGAAGAAGAAGAACTCCCGTGATTAGTCCTCCAAAAAGCAGAAAGTTGCGTGAAACAGATCAATGAAAGTTTGTGGAAAATATAAAAAAGATGGAAGTTAGAAAAACTTAGATCTTGAAACTTTTGAAAATAGTTCAAACACAAATTGGCAACTCTGTATTATAGGCTTATTTCTTTCTTCATGTTCTTTGAGCACCTCCAATTTGATTTTTACTGAAAACTCCATAAATTTGTATTTTCATGGTTGTTGATTAAGAAATAGATCTAGACCTTTTTTTTTTATTTAAAAATGTGCATCTAATAATGTAGCATTCAGGGAACAGTGAATAATAAAATTAAATATTTTCTTGGGAAAAACCTAAGTTTATGAAATTTTTAGTACAAAAAAAATTAGAAGAGTTGCTAGAAGGTGGCAGGTGCATTAAAGAGTTGCCAATTTGCCTTTGATCAATTACAGTTTTAAGAATTCATAAATTTCTTATCTTTTATCAGATTTTCGTTTATCAACATTCTTTCCTTCTTTGTTTTTACATACATGTATTTAGAACTCTGGATGTACAGACTTGTTGAGCGACACCAAACTGCAAACAGAGTTTTTACCATTCTTCATCAACAGTGTGCGAGATCACACAGCCCACTTAGTATGCAGGGGATCATCTGCTGTTTCTTCCCCAGCAAGGACACCAAGTAGCTTACAGAAACTGAAAAGATCCAATCAGACACGTCCTCAACGTAGTGGAGGGCCAAAAGTCAATCGGACGCAGCTCTTTGCTGCTGATAATAAGAAATCCAGCTGGTCAGACAAAGACTTTACTCCCGTTTCAAGAATACAGACTGTAGAGCAGTCCCAACATACCCCAACATCATCCAAGACAGATGGCAGACATGGGAGGAATGTGTCCTGGAGTGGAGGTGATGCTGGCTCCAGGAGGAAGACTCCGGGATCTGGATCCAGGAAGGATGAATCCATGACGCTAGCCCAATTCTTGGTGACTCCTGAGAGCCAGTCAAGAGGGAAGGGCAGAAAGAGTCCATTCGGGGACTCAAGTTGCAATAGCTCATCTTCACATAAAGCTTCATCCAGTAGACGTCGCTCAGGAGGTAAAGGAAAGCAAGTGGGACAGAATGAGAGTGGTGGCTATAAAGGACAGCATAAACTGAAGTACATTGACAAGCCTCCTGTATTTGACTTGGAAAATACTCAAGAATTCCCTCCAATGGGATCCACAACACCAAGAACTATTACCCCTAGGAGGATTACTCCAACAGCAGTATCTTCTACTAGTGGAGGCAGCAGGAAAGTCAACACACTGCTATCTCCTGCCCCTTCTTGCCTGGGTCAAACTCAACAAACCAATGCCTTCAATCCTCCTGTAAACCAGACAGCAGCAACCAAGAGAGACACCAATGACTTGAAGAAGTCTTTAGAAAATGAGAGAGAGTTGCTAAAGCAAGAGAAGCTGAAACAGAAAAATCAGCCTGAAAGTAGTCCATTCTCTCAAAACGCATTAGGACAGTCACCAAGAGGAATATCGGTATTGCAGTCCCCAAAGGGTATGACTCTCGCTCATACTCCAACTAAACTCCTACGCAGTAATTCAGTTTCAAGCATTACTGATGCGATACCCCCTGATGTGGAAAAAGTGACAGGACATGACAAACTCGATCTCATAGCAGAGCTCTATGCATCATTTCTACAAGGTATGAGTGTAGAATTTATTGAGGTTAGAATGGGGGATAGCGATTTCCTTTAATAAATAAATCATTCGCTATATAGTTCAAGGTATATAAAAAAACAATGTTCTTTTACTGACCAGTCTTTATATGTACCAATTGTCATCTCAGTCTTGACTGTAAGTGCTAAAGACAATTATAACTGAATGAAAAATGAAAGACACGACTGAGATTTAAGTTTATAGATAAAAAGGTGAAAATCAAAACATAAAAGGAAAGGAAAAATTATTACTGATTAACCATTTACAATATCTGTTCTGTTTTTCTTCATACAGAGAGCCTTGTGCCCAATTTGGCTGTGGAGTTATACTTCCTAATACAGCTCTTGACTGCTAAGGGTAGTAAGCTTGATGAGGAAGAGGGTATTCGTTCACTGGAAGATGATATTGAAGATGTCAATTACCTCTCAACGATCCACAACTGTGTTTACTTTGCCGCATCTGTGCTCAGCAGACTGGTTGTGTAAGTGAATTTTTTATTTTAGATTACACAGTCATGACCTGTGGAGCATGAAATGTGTAAAAAGACATCTGCTCAATTATGTTAGGTAGAGAAAAGGTAATTTTGAAGATTTAGATTGGTTGTAATGAATTCCTTATAGATTTTTTGAAAATCAGTGCCATAACAAGGATTATAGACATCATTTGTACATTTTTTTCAAAATCACTTTTGAAATTCATACTATTGTATTAAAATGTTTTTTATTGAATAACTTATGGACTTCAGTAATACTTCTACTCTCAGAGTAGTATAAGTAATCATTTTCCATTAGTTTTTAACACTAAGCTGGTATAGGTTTATAAATTATCCCATGTAGATTCAGAGTTGATTCTTAAAAACTAAAATATTTAATCAACATTTTTACTTTTTATCTTTATGTAGAGTGCTTTCTCTGCTGGATAAGAGTACCCTACGCCTCCTGGCTGACAACCCAGTGGTCTCTCAGTTCAATCCTGAGCTGAAGGCGAAGCTTGAGCAGGTCACGGATCACTGCCCTCTCGAATCTGGTCTTCAGGCAGCCATTACATCTCCCATGCAAGTTGTCCCATTCCTAGCAGATACTGACAACAGGCAGAACTTTCCCAGTGATACTTCCTTCCACAGCTTTAAGAAACAAAGGTAGAAATGTGTTTTTATCATCAATTTACACTTAGAATGTTTATTTAGTAGAATTTACTACTCTTTTATCAAAACTCTTACACATCAGAGCGACACATTTAAACAGCTCTTGACATTAGCGAGCTTTCGATTTGCACATCGACAGTCGACTGGTACGATCGAACCACATTTTGAAGCTCTGTGCATGCGTCACGTCGTCTCCCTCGTCCACGAGCCGAATCGAGGACGCGTGCACCCTGGTTTTGCCGTCGTCCTAGATTCAGCACGAACGTTCATATATATGACGTCATACAAGCTCCAAATATGGATGAAAGTGTGACCCACACCGTCGTGAGAGATCGAAAGCGTATAACGCGAAGTGAACGGACTTGGCCTGTGCGACGTCTCCACGCTCTGGTGACTCGTCGCAGAAGTCGTTCGGAGCAGAAATCGAAAGTTCGCTATTATCAGGCTTCCTTGGACATATGATTCTGTCATGTCGAGTAATTTTGTATAATGACTTGCATAAAAGTGAATTGTGATTTAAGACTGTTATTCTGTACCTCAGTCAAGGGAGTGCTTGGGAATTCTTGTGAAAGTAAGGGTGGGTTTACACAGGGCATGCAAATGATTCATGCGAAGGATGCATGTTTGGCAAACTTTTGGAGCCTAAAATATGAATGTTGGACTTTGTGCCATTTTATCGACATTCACATCATTCGCGAATTGTTCGCGTTTGGGGCAAGGCAAGTTTTATACATTGAATATCACTTTTGAGTCAACTGGAATTGTTATTTTCCTTTGCAAAATGAATTGCTAAGCTGTGATAATGTTTCTATTCATTGTTTCACTATTTCTGCCTCGCTGTCTCTATCTCTTTGGGCACAGAGATGGTTTCTATGGTCTAGTACGAGACTGGGAAGATAATCACAGTAAATCTGGCTGGAAGATGCAGGAGAAACTAACCCATAGGATCAGGTAAGCTACCCTTACTTCATTCACCTTATAAGAAAGCGTTATCATTGGATTAAATTGATATATTTAGTAAATATTTACTTCAGTCATAATGATATTTGCAATTGCAGTGATACTGATGTCACTTCCTTTTGATAATTGCTTATCACTTCTGTGAAAAGTTATAATGGGATAATCCCTTTTCTACTGGAACTGAATTCTGTTTTTGTTTGCTAGGGATTTAATGAAGCACATGGATGTGACAAACTACATACACTTCTCTAGACTATTCCAGTCACAACTGATCAAGGTAGGTACTCCAATAAGCCTGTTTGAAATAAAGTAGTTGGAATTTCAAAAAATGAGGTATCTAAATAGCATTGTACTATGTAAGATAAGGTGTTTTTTTTAATGATTCTGTATTAAAGTTGTAAAAAAAGCATGCCTTAGCATCTGATTGAAGACTGTATTTTAAGGTGTGATAAGGTATATGTGTTGTCGGATAGATCTTAAAATCAATTTTTCTTTCCGTTATACTATTCCCCCCTATTTCACAACATCAAATTAAAATGTTTATTGTATGTCCACAGGTCATTATGTGTAAATATGATGTTAAACTTAGCCAGTATTGGACTGATGTTTTCTAATTTCTTCTTGTTTTTTAAAGATGGTAGTATTTATTTTTTTTTTTTCAAAGATTTAGTTCAATTTACATTGAAACAATATACCAAAATTCTCTCTCTGTAATAAGAAGATATCTGAGAAATGTCTTACATACAGAAGTAGATATAGAGTCATATGGACAGACACCTTAAAGCATGCTTATAATGAAATGACTTTCTTTGTCAGATGTGCCAGGGTGATAGCTCAGTGGTTGATAGCGGAGATTCTCAGGAATTCAGCTTCATCCAGCAGCTCAGACGAACCAATCCAGGGAAGTTTAAAAGGTGAGCTACCTGTACACGAAGTTGAGAATGAAGATAACAATATTCTTCTGTTATATGAAGATCTCACAAATGGCTGGTACATCTACATGTATGTAAGAATAGAGCAGCATGTCTGCCAGTCTGTATGTATGTCCATCTCTGTTCCCTCTCTCTTTACCCCCCCCCCCTCTACATGTATGTGCAGTGGAGTATATCTGTATAAAATTGAGCAATATCCATTGTACCTGTATAGAACTGAGCAATGTCCATTTTCAATTATTTTTGTTATTTATTATATTGACTGTTTCTTTTTTTCCTCTTTCCTCCTGTTTATAACATGTGTCTCTCCCTCTAGCTGTTTGTCTCTTTGTCTCATTGGTCACATTATCTTTGCCTTTTTTGTCTTTTTGTATCACTTTAATTCTCTTTTCATTCATGCTCTATGCCTCTATCCAATGGTCGTTTTATTTTTGATCAGGTTGGAGGAGCGTTTTTCAACCCCAGCCTCATCAGGTGGTCCATGCCCTCCTCCATCATTCCATGGGTGTCAGGAGTTCTTTAAAGATTTCATCCTAGCTGCAAACAGGTATGTATTTTCATCTGTTGCTTGTTAGCTCCAGAGAATCAGTGATTGAATTAACAAAATCATGCAGATTAGTTAGCAAGCTGAGAAGCATTGAACCACTTGATCGGCCCACCAGAGTTCTCTGTGAGAGTCTGCTGTTCTGACAGGGTTCCCATAGGTTTCTCATGGTCATAGAAAAACCTGGAATGTCGTGGGAAAATGAATTCTTCTGGAAAGTCATGGAAAGACATGTAATTGCAGACCATCTCATTTGAATATTGAATATTTTCATTACAATTTTCTTTCTTGCTCCTCAGTGATTCTAGATCAGAGTTTATATACAATGATTGTTCTCTTTAGGCAAGGCCAGGAATTGTGATATTTATCTTATATTTTGTCTTTTACAAGCTCTGTAAACATTAAATACACATTTAACATAGTGGTTTTATTGTGTTTCATTGGTAAATTGCTCTTTAAATCATTTAGTTGGCTAATTACTGTAAGAAAGGATTCTGATTTCAATCAATATTTATAAAAGCAAAACTAAATTATAGAAATTTCCTTTCCCCCTGTAGTTACATTTTCAACCAGCATTTGATGGACAGCTTCGCTACAAAGATCTCAGAGGTATGTACATTATGTCAAATTTGGATCACTGTACAAGGTTTTTGCTTTGAGCAGTACGATTAGTAACACATCTTTGAAATAGGCTGCAATGTAATATTATTATGTGCTAGCTGATAGACATATATCTAAAGTGCTGTTTAAACTGATGCTTTATCCTGTTTAGACTAAACTTGCAGGAATAATTGTTTTTATCGTTTCCAATTTTAGAAATATTATTGGGATGGCGCATAAAGTATTGTAAGATTTGCTACATGTATAATTGCAGATATTCTAACTTTCCTCACTTCGTACAATCATGTTTGAGTTTGTTAGTTGTTTGTAATGTTCTAGATGATATACTTAACATATTAACTTGAGTTAAAGGTAACAGATAGTTTTGGGAAGCTCTCAAAACCTTTTTGTGAGATTTCTTTGATTTTACTTAATAAATAGCAGGGTACTAATATAACTAAGATGCTGTGAAGTTTTTTCCTCAAGTGAAATATTTATCGAATGAGAGGTGAAAAGTAATAAAAATCCCTGGCCCCAAAAAGAGGGGATGTAAATTCAAACAACGGCCACACACATTACGCACATGGGGATTGCTGTGTGTTACAGAATACGCTACACATAGTGCGAAGCACTGGGTTTATTGTGCGGGGAACCTTCGGGTGGATATGGTCTTAGCGTGAGGCAGTGAAAAGCCGTTACCAAGCTTTTCTTACAGATATTTACAGTAAAATTTGTTCGAAATCGTGAATGGAATGTTAAATAGTCTCGTACATGTGTCTTATGATAAAAGGAGAATAGTATGTGACTATGTTAGATAAGTTTCTTGCCAGTATGTTTTTGCTACTGAGACTGTCTGTGAGCTTTAAAATAAGTTTGTGATGAATAATTTTGATATACAGTAGATAGTTTGTGCAAGAATTGAATTAGTAATTTTTAATTTGATATTTGTCTCATTTTTTCCCAAATAGCTTAACGATATACATCTGCCAATTACTGATCAGGTGGACACTATTTCTGTCGTTGATGCTGTAAGTAACAGAATTCCTGTTTATTTTAGTGATACAATCTCATTCTGAATCTCCAATAATAATTTGACAATAAGATACATATAATAAAGTAGTTAATGTTTCTGTAATCTGGGAAATTTGTTTGTACTTTCTCTCTAATGTTAGTTTGAGATCTAATGTAATAGTAATATTTTATGGGGCCTTTCATATAACCAGACCAAATATGTGTTATAATTTGGATTCCAAATACATGTACATCCCGCTTATTATTGTTGTGTGTTTCAATCCATTCCAAATTATCTTTTGCACGGATATTCTTCATTATGCATTTAGCAGGCAGTCAGTTTCTTTTTTACAATGTAATCATGGTTTATTACTTGATGTTAATCTATGAGCCTTGTGTACTTGTGCAAAATAGACTTAACATGCCAAAAAACTGAAAAAGAATATACATGCATGTAATAAACAGCCAATGAACCAATAGTGATCAGTGTGAGTAAATTTTATGAGTACATTTTAAAATTGAGTTGATTTGTTTTGTGTAGGAGGTACGGGAAAGCTTCAGTTCCTGTCTGTTGTCCTTGCGAGTCCTGTCCAAGTTCCTTGGGTTCTTGGTCTTTCTACCTTACCAGGGTGATGCCCAGCTTGGTGATATCATGAAGGATAATGTAGTCATGATGAGGAGTATGGTAAGTTAAAATGTTAAGTTTTTGAGGGTTTCAGATAGGTTTCCTTTGATTTAGACACCATATACAGTATATGGCTATCTTTATTTTGCAATCTCTTGTAGAACCATATTACTTTTTCATGACGCACAAAAGACTGTACTAGTCACTAACAATCGATGCAGGCTTTCACTTTATTTCAGTGTAGATGTTTATTGCATATTTGTGGGTAGGGATGGGGCTGAGGTCATTTTAGACTCCACTTTGAATGGTAATTTCATTGTCTCTTCCATCAGGCACCTCTATCAGTGGACATCCTTGGTTGTTTGTCGACATCAAACACCAACCAACGCCTGATCCTCACACTTCCATGGGTGGTAGAGTACCTTAGTATGATGGATGGGCTTGCATCTCACATACCAGTCTACCATCAAACACTCAGTTTACTTGGTGATATTCACAAGTAAGTCTTCTCATACTATGTTAAAATACTTTATATCTGGTTGTCATCATAGTCAGGTATCTCGCAATTAACCCCCTACAATGTACATGTACAGTATCTTGATGTATTCTACAAGAAACGGGAACAAGCAGATGATTATATATCCTGAATAACTTGGTAAACTTGATAAAGTGGTTTATTATTCAGAGGTACATGATATCAGCAATTTGAAAACATCATTCCTACCCTGAAATAGTTCTTTCGAAATCTATTAACCAAATAGAATACACTTCTTATTTTTGCCGTGTCACTTCCAAGTTTCCCAGCCATGGCATATTTTAGGCACCTGGCACACAGGTTTTAGTCCTGGAGATCTTCTGGCTTGCCCGGCTATGGTAGCAGGGGGAGAAGTTTAGAATGTGTTTCCCAGAAATGCACTAAATATTTTTAAGTAACAAAATTGACTTTGAGTATTGCTAATGCATATTTGTCTTTTGAATGAAGTTAATAGCTGACTTCACATAATCTTGTTTCTTGTCACTTTACAGGAAGGTTTCTGTGCAATGGTCTGAGAATCCTAGCAACCATAATTTGTTGCTTATCTTACTCCTCTTGGGATGGCTGTTTGAGGTAGGTCATGTCACACATTGCTTTTTGAAATGGAACCCATCAGAATTATACTGAAAAGGAAGAAGAAATTCTGTTGTGAAAGAAAAATTTAATGATAAAAAATTGTGTGGAACTGGGCTTCAATGCATTAGCCTTTTTTGTTTCAAGATTAAGACTACATGTATATAGTCTGCACAATAAAATCTTGAAATATCTCACCACTTTCTGTTTGCTCATGGTAACCAAGATTTTCTCAATTTATTAAAATTGACAGAACCCAGCTCTACCAAGCAACCTACACCTGGCAAGTGGTGTGAACGTAAAGAGGGACAGTCATAATAGCAAGCCAGGATCAGACCAGTCACTTGACCCCCTTCCTCTAGTGGATAGGCATGTACTATATACATGCTGCCCCTTCCTAGGTGAGAAATTATCAAAAATTGAATGTAACATATTATTTTACAGAAAAGCCCCCATAGAAACAACTAATCATTATTTCATACAGTGCTTGTGTATTTCATGGGAATATTCTTCTCTATAGGAATAATCTGTTCAGTTTTCCATGGATTACAATTTCTACTCATTGATAACAGTTTTCATGATTAATGAGAAATCTCAGCAACTGAATATATCGTGAGATACAATTATCTCAACCTGAGAAGATTAATTAAAAGTCCTTTTTAATTAATCCTTTCTCTAATCATGCTTCTAGAAAATTTGCACAGTGTATGCACTAATATCTTTTCATTGAACTGAATCTGATTTAAGAGAGAAGTAGTTCACACAATTTCTCAGGTAGTTTTGATTGACAGGTTGTATATTACACAGGAAATACTTGCCTGAAATCTACACAAGCAGGTGTAACAATGGCAAGCTTAGAGAAATGTACAACGGTGGAATGAAGAAATCTACAAGGAAATGAACAAGGAGTGAATCTCTTGATCAAAATTTGTAAACAAGGAGGAATGTGAAATTCACTTCAAGCCAGTATTAAAGCTTGTATTAATTAGCCTATTTCAGATTTGGAGAGGCAAGTATCATTAAATATGGTGAAGTTTGACATGTGATTTAGTCTGAATGAAGCTTCTTTTAGAAAATGTTGCATACAACTAAGAACTACAGGGCTGTCAACCCTTCCACATTTGGCGGGAAACTCATGCCACCATGCTCATTCTTCCGCCATCCCACCAACGTTGTGGCGGGAGACTCATGCCCTTTCTCCCGCTCTCTTGCCAAGCATGTAAATCTCCTGCTTTCTAAAAAAAACCTCTTGCCAAACGTGTAAAATGAATATTTCCCACAACAAAACATGTAAATAGCGAAAACAAACCTTTTTTTTTTTTTGCTTGTCAGAGAACAGCCAAAAACGTTGATGACCTTTTTTTTTTCTTTTTTGTTGTTGTTTTGTTTGTCAGAGAATTTTTGAAGTAAGAAGATAGCCAAAACTGCTGATGGACTTTTTTAAAAAAATGTTTTTTTTTCTTTGCTTGTCAGAGAATTGTGGAGTACAAAGACAGCCGAAACGTTGACCTTTTTTTTTTTTTTTTTTTGCTTGTCAGAGAATTTTGGAGTAAAAAGACAGATGAAAAAGCTGATGACCTTTTTTTTTTGCTTGTCAGCGAATTTCAGAGTAAAATGACGCCCCAAAGTGATGATTTTTAAAGCATTAATTTAGCATAATTTTTCGATGCTTTTTAACATAATTTAATTTCTGGCTCTGGTTATGCTGGGCGAGAGAAAAAAACACGAATCTCCCTCCGAGCAGTTCCCCAAAGTTGACAGCCCTGCACCTACCTGAGTCTTTCCTGGATGAATCATGAACTGCATATACAGTATCTTTCAATCACATATCAGCACCTTTGATTGGGTAACTAGATATAAGCACGCTATAAAGTCCTGGTTTGGATTGGATTAGTGGACCACCTGTCCATCAATGCCATTACAGTATACTTCGTAATCCAGTGATGATAATAATTGTGTCGAAACTCCTTGCAAATATATACATGTATATGTTTATTGACTATAGACCTGCTAAATTTTACAAAGATTTGATGTATACTTCTAAACCAAAGGTGATGTTGACTACCCCAAATCTTGAAAAGACTTTCTCTGACATAGCAACAGCTACTTTATACAAGATGGATTCCATCCATAAAAAATGCTAGCATAGATAGGTATTACTTAGTTTGTCACTAGTGGTTGTGTGAGGAAACCTCCATCTCCATATCGAATGGAATGTGTTAATAAACTGGTCCTTTAATAAACTGGACCATAACGTTCCTTGCAGGTGACCTACGAGGTCTGTTATCCGAGGCCAGTCTTGGAATGAACAATAGGAATGCTCCAGTCAAAAAGATCACTCCTGTAGCTGTGGATACACCCCAGACTGCCATCATTACTCAGCATCAAATACAGGTAGAGCAAATACATAAAACTTTTTTGCAAGAATTTTGTAGTAGCATTGTAATGTTCTGACCTTCCCTCGACAACAGGTTATTCAATATATATTGATATCGATGACAAATCCAGGGATAGTTAACATATAAGAATTTTATGGTAAAATTGTAGTGTGCGAGCGCTCTGCAAACAATAATTTATTCCCAAACATGGAAATCTGAAAAAGAATTTCCAGTGAAATGAAAAAATCTGTATAAATCATCCAAATGTTGAGCCATTATTAACAAAACCGGGGATGTTTCATACGTGCAGTTGATAAAGAAGTGGAACAACAGGTTTTTTAGAAACAGTAATTTACTGTGGAAAAATGGAGTAACATTGTTCTTTACTATGGGTTCTATGACCACAATTACTATTGCACATCTATAGTATCATCATCTTTTCTTTAAGACTTATTGTGGACAACTTTTTTCCCCCTTCTTGGTTGCTAGGTGGAACTTGAGAAGAACTTCTTCCACATCCATTCCACTTCCCTCAAGAAGAGCGTAGAGTTTGTGAGTGGCAGAGTCGCCTCCAACTGCATCAAGTTCATTGATGGCTCACTAGTCTCGGCAGCCAGGCTCCAGATTCCAAAACTACTTGCAGACATGCTGGTTTCATCCAGCAGCAGCAAGAAAGAGGCTGGGGCTCTCACAGCCAAGGCTAAAGGCGTTGGAGAGAAGCTGAGTGTAGAGACAGCAGAGATTGCCAGAAAAGAAGCCAAAGAGTAAGTCACCCCTTCACTTTAATCATCATTGAGAAAAATTGCTAACTTCAACAAAATAGAATAATAACCTGCCAAGGGTAGACCTTTCAAATTCTTGCTTATAATCTATTTATGTAGAGTGATTAACCAAACATGAATTGATATTATGTACTTTTAGATGATGAACAATATGAATTGATATTCATGTCAAAAAGTAAAATACTGTTATTTGAGGAATTAAACTCACAGTTGTTTTAAAATTGAGTACCCTACATTTCTCTTTGTCTCTCTGTCTTATCACTAGTCACCCTATCAAAATGGATCTGCAACATGTTTCGCCATCTAGAGGGATATTAATGATCATTGTCAAAACCTGTCTCAGTCGTACACCACGCTGGTGCCAAATCAAATAGTCACATCCTCAGTCATTTTCATGCCTATTATGCTGAGAAACTTGACATTCTCATCCTGACTCTTGTTTTCTGTCTGCCTTTGTTTGATGAATCTCTCTCCCTTGGTAGAGAAATATGCAATTTTAAAACCTTTATTGATCTTTTTAATCTTGTTAGGTTTATCAAGAAGAAATGTAGATCAGCTCTAGATGTCTTGCTACCCTGCGATACATCAGAAGCAGTGCTGGATACTGCTTGTGCCATCACCACAAGACTTGCCTTAGAACGAACAGAGAAATGGATCACCACTCAAATACCTAGTAAGCAATGAGTGTAGTTTGATTTCCTTTAAGTGTTGTTACCATTATAACCATCAATTTTAAAATCATTTACTTTGAATAGCATTTTTATTCTTGTAGTATTATTATATATGTAGTAACCATTTGATTACAAGAGTCAAATGGAAATTGCATTATTGATCTTGCATTGTATTAAAAGGATATAGATTAATGTAATATTAATATCCATGAGTGTACTAAAGCTTTAATGGCTAAATATCTGAAGAAACATGTTCAGGAACCCTAGACATACTCAACAATATGAATTAGTGCTCCTAAAATACTGTTGTACATTCAGTGTTTTCATTTTAATCTTATTTTACAGGTGCATTACAGCAGGAGGTGACGTTGCAGCTACCCAAGTGCCTTAGAGCTCAGAGCACTCAACAGATAAAGAAAGAATCGAACATTAGGAAGGTGCCAGATAAACCAGACAAGCATGATAGACAGGGGGCATACCCATCAGCCATCATTCAAGAACTCAAGGTAGGAATGAAAAAAGATGCATTGAAATATGTGACAAAGAGGAGATGGCTTTACAGGATGGAAATGTCATTCTTAAAGATGTTGAAAAAAATTTTAAAGATATTTTTGAAAGATCTGTGGGATCTTCAAGTGGTTGACATAGAGAATTTATGTAAACATTTTAGGGAAGTTTCATGTGGACTATTGTGTTCAAAGAATCACATTATCTTATTCATAAGCATGGGCCTTTGAACTGAATTTTATGTCAATGAATCAGAAAGAAGTATGATTGGAAGCTTTATACCTAATTTGATGTAATATACTTTTTGTCTATACATTATGTGAATTCACAAGAATTGATAAGAGTTGAAATGAGTTGATAACTGGTCTTTAGTATTCACAGTGCATCCGTGGTAGTGTATCTTGTTTGCATCAAGAAATAACCATTGTCCTTATTGTTGTCTTATAGGAGCTTGTACATAGAGTATTGATTGGAGACACTGATGGGTACACTGCAGAAACCATCTGTTCATCTATCAATAATGTCCAAATCATGATCAACAATAGACAGGTAAAGAAATCATCTCTATTAAAAAAATGAAATATCTTCCATTATGACTGCATAATTGAATATTTGTATAACTATGTTATTGATCCATTCATTTTATTATAGATAAGAAGATTTATTTCCAATTCAATTCAAACATAAAAATAAAAGGTAACATTTGATAAAATAAAAAAAAAACACGTAAAAATCAGGGGCTGTGTACAATATAACATTAAGGGGAAACAATCAAAAGGAGTAAAAACAAAAACAAAATAAAACAATAAAAAAAGACAGAAATTGATTGGAACTAATGTACGCGAAAAGCCAAGGCATGGCTTGTAAAATGCATATACCAAAATGGTATAAAATTAAAATTTTCAACAAAGCAATAGATACAATAAAACAAAAGCAACAGCAAAAATCACAAAATTTAATAGAAAGTCAGTAGATGATTCTTATATTGCCTTTATTGTCACCTTAAAGGCCAAGTCCACACTAATATCAAGTTGATTTGAATAAATAGAGTAAAAATAAACAAGCATAACAGTGAAAATTTTGTTGAAATAAAAAAAGTCAAGGCATTTAAAAAATTTTCATAGTTTCACGAAACAGTGATATACAGATCATGAGCTGTATGCAAATGAGTGTGCCGATGATGTCACACACTCACCTTTCCTTATGTATTTCATTATATGAAATTTCAAATATTTCAATTTTTATAGATAAGATAAAAAAGAATCTCTCCCTTTTATCAAAATAAGTTAAGGTAACGATGTTCTTACACATTCCATGAGGATTCAAACCACGCTTTACATTCTTGGAGCAGAAAAATGAAATATTTGTAATGTATAATAAAATACATAAGGAAAAGTGAGTGTGTGACATCATCGGCTCACTTATTTGCATACCGCCCATGTTATGCATATCACTATGCTGTAACTTTCTTATTTTACATCTGATTTCTATAAAATTTTCACTGTTATGCTTGTTTAATTTTACTCTATTTATTCAAATTAACTTGACATAAGGGTGGACTTGGCCTTTAAAGCAGAAGTGGATGTACCTTGTTAAGTTTAGATAATCAATATTTAATGATAGCTGAAGGAAGTTGGGGTTGTATATTACTCAACTGAAGACCACTTGAATCGATATCAGTTTCCCATATAAAGATATATGATTTTTATTAAATCTATCTAAAGAGGTAGTATGGATTTTTGCCTTTAAAGTGATTTGGCAACTTTGTAGAGGCTTGATAAAATCTGAGCTGCCTGGCCTTACATACTATCAGTGTATGTAATATGGTGTAAAAATGAAGCCCAGGAAAAAAAAAGCACTTCAAAATCATCATGTGTTTCACAAAAGTAAACATATGCAAGTGACCAGAAATGCCAGACTCATTTTCCCCCATAGACTCTGTGTTAGACTAAAGCGTATGGCCATACGCTTTCGTAAATGGGAGTATTCAGTCATAGATATCTTAATAGTAACATTGTATTTGAAAACATTTCTATGCCTGGCTATTTGTTTATCCTTCTGAACATCATTATACAAGACAGATATCAAAATTCAACAATTTGTTAAATCAAGCCTCCACAAAGTTACCAAATCCCTTTAAATTGCACTGCACTGTAGGTTTCATGTACAGTTCATTAACATATCACGCTTGATGACTACCCAAACATCTGTTTTATTGTTCATCCCTGTACAGGACCTAACACCTTTGGCTTACCAATCTATCCATCAACTCACCATTGAGCTTTGTGTAGGCTTGGTGATCAGGAGACCATCTATGCTTCAATCCACTGTCTGTAGCTCAGATAGAATCTCCAAAGACAAAAGGTCTGCCATCATCAGCAGCACACATGGTACAAAGAATGGCAGTTACCAAGAAAAGGACTTGACATGTACAGTACAGGGAGTAGTTGATATTGGAGGGAGGCAGTGCAATAGCGAAGAGAGTGGTGTACACTCACATCTTAGGGGAGATGGGCAAGAAATTCAGTGCAATACAAAGGGAGGACAGGGTACAGAGGAGGGAGCATTCACCAGTCCCTTGCATGGGATTGCATTGACTGGTGACCAAAATGGACGGAAAGGAGATGTACGTGATGCAGAACAGACAGAAGGAGATGGGACTTTCAACCATTCTGAGGATACACTCCTAGAGAGACTTGTGGGGTTATGGAGCAGTGATTTTTCTTTGAACATTCCATTGGGAGCTCTGTTGAGTGCAAGGACCGCTTGGATGATAGCACGCTGTGAGAGCCCGCAGGTATAGTTTATTTATGAATAATCAAGTTCTTTTAATGAAGCTCTTTACAGTTTTATGCAGTAGAATCTATTAGTAGTTTTCCTAGAATCATCTTTTCAACCTTTTTGTTAATTTTTTAGATTCCATTAATCACTCACCTGAATGCTTTAAAGTGTACCAATCACCTGAAAAAATAACTTGTGTACAGCTAGAAAGTATAAAATCAATCTCAAAGAACTTTGTCTGGTATTCTATAGAACAACAGAAAATGAGTATGAAGGAAATAAAGGATAACATGAAAATGCTTGCACGGAACCCAACTCCGAGTTCGGTTCCGCGCGAGCCTTTATCTTGGCGAGCGCTTACGGTTGCGTCGAGTAGTCTACTCACGAGTCGCTTTTACACTTATAGAGTGTGTAATTGGAATTGCAATATCTCTTTATAGAATTAATATTTGAAGCCCATATTTTGAATATAGTATAACGACATGAAACCTCTAACATAAAGAGCAAAATTGTTTTGGGTGATTGGTACCCTTTAAGGTACTTTAACCAAGAATCTTTTTTTTTTTAATTTCACTATTTGATTGACATAAAATATTTGCAGTTCTTTTTATAGCATTTTACAACTGATTTATGCTAAAAAATATTGGAAAGTGTCTTTAATCGAAACAAGTAAATGTCTTATAATCTAATAAATTGAAGTAAAGTTCAGTATTCTCAGATGTAGAAAAGAAAATCCTCTTCTTCATTTCTATAGGTATCCTGGCAGTGCCTCATTCGTATAGTTAAGTCGCTTCTTGCACATAGTTTGGTCAGCGTTGGGGCTGTCCAATCAGCTTTGAGCAAAATGATGATGTCACCATACATCCCACCAATCACAGAGGATATAGCTAGAATCATATTACCTCTGGTCACTGATAATGAAATAGGTGAGATTATGAAACTGGTTTGTTTTGATTCTTGTTAAGACAAGTACATAACAAAGTAAAGGTACCAAACATTTAAGATGTTTGTGTTTTTTTGTTTACTTGTTTGAAGAAAAAAAGCAACATGGTAATGAAATATAAGGATAACAAGAATTCTAATTCCAATTTTCTAAAAAAATCTGGGATGACCATAAAAAGTACAATATAATAATGATTAGTTTTGTAATTAATTTTGCTTAGTTTAATAGTGATTTAGTTTGTTCTAAAATGTGAACAAAATATATAGGAAAGTTTATAGAGTGGTAAAATTGGATTTACTTTCTCATGTTACATCTTATATTACATTTGGCAAAAACAGATAGAAAATTTGATGTTTCAATTTGTCTTTTGTATTCTTCTTATCACTTGGTACTGATTTTTTTTTTGTCATTTAATATGTCATTCAATGCCTGTCATTTAATGCCTGTCATAAATCATGTTTGTTTGTGTTTGTGAACAGGTGCAGATAAGAAGGCCTTAGACTTACTGCATGCAGTTTACAATGAAGCAAGGGAGAAAGAAGATGCCTATAGCTTATGAATGTCATTTATTTTACACTCCACTTGCTAAATCCTGTCTTGGGTTTATATTAGGTGCTCTTCATTCAAGTATTGGCATTATGGACCTATCGCTTCTGGGGGGTGATTCACTAACAGCTAAAATTAATCCCAAATAAGAAAAAATCAATTTTAGGAACAATATCCATCCTAAGAGCGATATCGCTTTTAGTGACTGATTCACTAAGGTATTTGGGATTGATTCCAGCCTCTGAATTGATTTTAAGGTTGGGAGTGATCCGGATCGCTCCTAACAATCACAAACGGTCACTCCACTGCATGCCCGCGCCGCCCGCGCCCCAACCTGGGCGCGGCTACGCTGTGCCTGCCTGCACGCCCATTGCCCTAGCCATAGGCCCTAGCCCTGTGTATGTCCAGTCGATGCGTGCGCGCAATTAATGCAGTAGCTAGGTAACGTGCACTAGCTACGCGCTAAGTAGAGAATTAGGTCGGGTGACTGAGGGGCGGTGACTGAAATTTGAGTACGTTGGTTGGTTGGAATGAGTGCGCTCGTAAATATTCATTTGCGCTCATATATATTCATGATAAAATTGATTCCATCCTAAAAGCGATTTAGTGAATCAGTAAGGTGGAATTAATTTTAAGCTGGGAATGAAATCAATCCCGAAAATTGATTTTAGGAATGATATCGATCCCAGTTAGTGAATCACCCCCCTGGTTTCAGGGAATGTACACACATCTTCATCATTAACCAGAGGTAGTCAATGACCTACCTGTCACGGCATTCAGTATGCTTTTATCAGTATTACCTTTCTATACATTTTCCAATCATTCTATATATCGGGACTGATATTTAGGCCCACTAATGGTCCTTTTTTTCTATGCTTATTTTCTGCAATCCATGGCATTCTACTGTCATGATCCAGAGTTAGTCAATTTTTTTTTCTTATTCTATTTTATCCATCAATCATTCATACTGATAGGCCCAAATTCACAAGAGGTTTTATTTCAAACCATGGATTAAACCTCCAAAGCATAGTACTCTATGTCCTCATGTCCAATGGGTAGACAGTAACACACTTATTGTCCCCGCCGAACGAAGTTCGCGAGGGGATTATGAAACGGGCTCCGTTCGTGTGTGCGTGTGTGTGTGTGTCCGTTCGTCTGTCCGTGTGTGCTCAAATGTTAGAAAATGCTACTTCTCCGTCATTTCTTGGCCGATTTTGATTCCGATTGTTTTATCTGATAGGGCTGGGTGGGGGCTTCCAAACTTCTACACAGAATTTTGAAATTCATTAATTATGCAAATTTATGCAAATTTATTCAAAATCGACGAAAAATGCTACTTCTCCTCTATTTCACATCAGATTTTGATTCCGATTGTTTTATCTAATAGGGCTGGGTGGGGGCTTCCAAACTTCTACACAGAATTTTGAAATTCATTAATTATGCAAATTTATGCAAATTTATTCAAAATCGATGAAAAATGCTACTTCTCTATTTCACTTCGGATTTTGATTCCAATTGTTTTATCTGATAGGGCTGGGTGGGGGCTTCCAAACTTCTACACAGAATTTTGAAATTCATTAATTATGCAAATTTATGCAAATTTATTCAAAATCGACGAAAAATGCTACTTCTCCTCTATTTCACATCGGATTTTGATTCCGATTGTTTTATCTAATAGGGCTGGGTGGGGGCTTCCAAACTTCTACACAGAATTTTGAAATTCATTAATTATGCAAATTTATGCAAATTTATTCAAAATTGACGAAAAATGCTACTTCTCCTCTATTTCACATCGGATTTTGATTCCGATTGTTTTATCTGATAGGGCTGGGTGGGGGCTTCCAAACTTCTACACAGAATTTTGAAATTCATTAATTATGCAAATTTATGCAAATTTATTCAAATTCGATGAAAAATGCTACTTCTCCTCTATTTCACTTCGGATTTTGATTCCAATTGTTTTATCTAATAGGGCTGGGTGGGGGCTTCCAAACTTCTACACAGAATTTTGAAATTCATTAATTATGCAAATTTATGCAAATTTATTCAAAATCGATGAAAAATGCTACTTCTCTATTTCACATCGGATTTTGATTCCGATTTTTTTATCTGATAGGGCTGGGTGGGGGCTTCCAAACTTCTACACAGAATTTTGAAATTCATTAATTATGCAAATTTATGCAAATTTATTCAAAATTGACGAAAAATGCTACTTCTCTATTTCACATCGGATTTTGATTCCGATTGTTTTATCTGATAGGGCTGGGTGGGGGCTTCCAAACTTCTACACAGAATTTTGAAATTCATTATTCATGCAAATTTTTGCAAATTTATTCAAAATGGCTGAAGGTTCATAATGTTTTCATGTTTTATATTTCAGTTGTATACGTGCATTGTTGGTATTCTCTTCTTTTGCATGCAGTAACATTATTATTTTATTCACTAAAGTTTTTCACTGAAGTTTTAAGGTTCAGGCTAGTTAATTTCCACAGATCTGCACTTCCGGCGGGGACATTTATTACGCATTGCGTAATTTACTCATTCACTTGTAATATATACGCTTATTTGTGCTTAATTTAGACCATGGTTTAAAATAAATCTCTTTCATGAATTTGGGCCATTAATGTGAGGTTTGTTAGGTTGGAAGGAGTGTTAACCAATTGAATACTAAGCCTGAGATAACTAGAATAACCTAGAGGAAATATGTCATGAATGAAAATTAAGTTATCTCCATTAGATTAAATTTTTATCATATTGGGTTTCTCCATATCTTTGTGAACTTTTCTATATATGTCCTTTAAAATAGTAAAGAAAACATAATGGCTTTTTTTTAAATGGTAATTACTCATGTTGATAAATGACATAAGTAAGTTAGTGTCTGTTACACAAATTGAAAAGGATGTGGCGCTTATATTTGTCATTGGTTTTATAAGAAATATAGGATTCCGGAAGTAAATGGTATTAATCCCAATATATTTGGAATTGGAACCAATAAAAAATAACTATTATAGAATATATAGGATACCTTAATGTACTTTTGAAGATTCCTTCCTCCTAACGGTAAAACAGTCTGAAAATGTTTTTACCGTAGTTCTAAGAGTGGTACTATCTGTTGATGTATATGTAGCCAAACCTTTATTTTTGTGCCAAACTACCTTCATTCCAGCTTGCAGACAAAACAGTTGTCATATTTAACCTTGTGGCTACACTAATGTACAGTTGAGTATTTTGTCTTTTTCAAGAATATTGTTTAATCTGTGAAACAGATTGTCTAATGCTGTTGAGCAAGTGCTAGTTTAATCACACACACTATTGGGTATTGTGTGTATGTATGGAATTTAACTCATGTACAATTTTTTGAAAGTTTTGAACATAATCATTCAAATGAAATCCCCTTGTGACATGTATTGGTTTGCATATTCAAATCAGAGTATTGTGGTGATGATATCTAGATAATAATGCCCTTTATGTAGCACATTTTCCATTTTTATTTTTGAATATTAATGTTTGATTTATTTTCATATTTACTGTATGCATTTTGATTGCTATGTGGAACATATTAAGTTGTTCTCCATCACATGAAGGTTACCACAGTTGGTGTGTATGTATAGCTGAAGCCCAGAATGATATATAATTTCCAAAGAATATAGACCAGGGCCGATATTCAGTTCAAAACGTGCATTAAGCAAGTAAATTACCAAGCATTTGGCTAAGGCTAAGTAAAATTGCTTAATTTGTATTCAGATCAAATCTAAGTATTTTATTTTTAATAGCAAGCCAACAAAATACTGATGGCCATTGTGACATCACATATCCAGTCCAAAATGATGCGCAATATAAAATGTGTTGCATTACGCTTCAATAATTTGCTCATGCGCAGCTTATACTGCTCCACCTATGTATGAAAGCCACTTACCTGCCAATCAAGTAATTGGCTTAAGCCTGCTAGTGAGCTTTCTTATACTTACTGTTTGGATAAATTTTTTTTTTTTTTTAAATTTATGTTGTATTGAATCAATATGATAAAATACTTAGCCATTAGATTCATATGAATACCAAAATTGCTTAAGTACTTTATCTCAGTGGAAAACTAAAATACACATATTCCATGCTTAAGTACTGAATTGAATATGGGTCCAGAATCTTCAATTAAGAAATAAACAAACATTAAAGCTACTCCAAGGTGCAGATTTACCAGTCTGAAAAAAACAACAAATACATTGTTCTTATAAAAAATATTATCTTAAGTCCTGATTATCATACATTTTTGACATTCAACTATTTGAAAATGTTTTGTGATTTTTAGCTCAGAAATTATCCTTTCTAGAGACATTTACTGTGGGTAAATCAGGTGTGACAAGAAATTATCAAAGGATTATATAAATCAGTTATTGTCCCCGCCGAACAAAGTTCGCGAGGGGACTATGAAACGGGCTCCGTACGTGTGTGCGTGTGTGTGTGTGTGTGTGTGTGTGTGTGTGTGTGTGTGTGTGTGTGCGTGTGTGTGTGTGTGTGTGTGTGTGTGTGTGTGTGTCCGTCCGTCCGTCCGTCCGTCCGTCTGTCCGTGTGTGCTCAAATGTTAGAAAATGCTACTTCTCCGTCATTTCTTGGCCGATTTTGATTCCGATTGTTTTATCTGATAGGGCTGGGTGGGGGCTTCCAAACTTCTACACAGAATTTTGAAATTCATTATTTATGCAAATTTATGCAAGTTTATTCAAAATCGACGAAAAATGCTACTTCTCCTCTATTTCACATCGGATTTTGATTCCGATTGTTTTATCTGATAGGGCTGGGTGGGGGTTTCCAAACTTCTACACAGAATTTTGAAATTCAATAATTATGCAAATTTATGCAAATTTATTCAAAATTGACGAAAAATGCTACTTCTCCTCTATTTCACATCGGATTTTGATTCCGATTGTTTTATCTGATAGGGCTGGGTGGGGGCTTCCAAACTTCTACACAGAATTTTGAAATTCATTAATTATGCAAATTTATGCAAATTTATTCAAAATTGACGAAAAATGCTACTTCTCTATTTCACATCGGATTTTGATTCCGATTGTTTTTATCTGATAGGGCTGGGTGGGGGCTTCCAAACTTCTACACAGAATTTTGAAATTCATTAATTATGCAAATTTATGCAAATTTATTCAAAATTGACGAAAAATGCTACTTCTCTATTTCACATCGGATTTTTATTCCGATTGTTTTATCTGATAGGGCTGGGTGGGGGCTTCCAAACTTCTACACAGAATTTTGAAATTCATTATTCATGCAAATTTATGCAAATTTATTCAAAATGGCTGAAGGTTCATAATGTTTTCATGTTCTATATTTCAGTTGTATACATGCATTGTTGGTATTCTCTTCTTTTGCATGCAGTAACATTATTATTTTATTCACTAAAGTTTTTCACTGAAGTTTTAAGGTTCAGGCTAGTTAATTTCCACAGATCTGCACTTCTGGCGGGGACATTTATTACGCATTGCGTAATTTACTCATTCACTTGTTAAAAATATTGTCATTAAATATTGTGAAGGTAATAATAATAAATGCAAAATAAATCTATTGATATTGTAGTTATATAAATTATATAGTACACTGTATTAAGTATATTTTATACCCCATTATGTTATGCTTGGTGTACCTAATACTTGATGTACCTAAAAATGACATCCAGGTTGAAGTTATTGTCACCCAGTTGATCACAAAATCTTTACAAATATTGATGTTCATTTACACATACATGTATATCATATTGTCTTTGCTCCTTTACAAGTGGACAGAAGTATCGAAGGCCTTGCTAACTTGCTCATAATTATTTAAGTAGAGAGAGAAAGAATTAGTGAATTTTATTATATTTCAATTTAAAGATCTGAGAGTATATCTATGAATGCATTGTATTTTTCATTGATAAATTACAGTACTCGAGCAATAGAAAATAAAACTTCCATGAAGACATGACAGATCTGTTCGCATGTAATTTATTTGCATTTATGCAATGGAAGGAGTTGTCAAATAAATCTTAATGTAGCTTTAAAAGAATTTCATTTTAAAGAAAAGAAAATACGAGGAAGGACATGATTGTTAAGTCTGGTAGCCGATTCACACAAATATTATTCACTGCTTTGAGGTACATGGTAAGGTGATCTCGAAATGCTGCCTCAAGATGAGAGAAGCTTGTTTTTAACCTGGACTTGCAATCCAATTAGCATTTTACTTACATGTTTACCAGGCATCTGGTATAAGCAAATCATACATTTCTGCAAAAAGGCAATGAATTTTTACAAACCAGAGATCAATCTTGTAATGTGCCTCTCACTGCATTATATGTAATAGTATATGCAAATTTTCATTGCACACAATTAGACACTACGAACATGGCGAACAAAGAAGCGGACAAAATATACAGCTCCTCATTGTACCTTCCACAGTTGCTCTGGTAGACAAAAGAACATCCCTTCATTGCTATTAATAATGTAAAAATATGTAGAACAAGTGTCGCATGCATATTCACCTGTTCTACTTATTTTACATAATACATGTAGCAATGAAGGGATGTTCTTCTGTCTACCAGAGCAATTGTGGAGGGTAACAAAGAGGAGCTGTATATTTTGTCCGCTCTCTTTGTCATGGTGTTCATAGTGAGAGACAGAGAACAGTCGAAATTACTTCCACACAAGGAGATCCGAAGAAGAGGTAGACAGCAATGCATTATTTTCAAATGCTGTTTTAGAGTGCACAAAAATCTATATACAGTAGCTGGTACACATGGAGATGTAGCACTACGTATATCATTGCTGCTCTTCAGAATGTTATATGAGGAGTTTTTCTTTGATGAAAGCTTAGGAAATGTGTGAAACTTTGACTAATATGAACAGGTGAACATTTACAAATGTCTTAATACTAAGCACTATACACACAATGCACACGTAAAGGCACTGGGCACATATATATGGCAGCCTGAAAAGTCATTAAAAAAAGGTGAATCGCGTAATTACTCTACAAATATATTTGTACTGCTAGGTGTGCTAGTTGTAAAAAAAGTAAAACTAAAAATTACAGAATAGAAAGATTACCATAGGCCTTTCAAAAAATATAATACCTAAAATTAAACATAATTAATGATGTCAAATATTTTTTTGTGGGGAGGAGTTTTCAAAGTGTAACACATGGTATATTTCTTCTCACTTGAAACAATAACAATCATTTATTTCAACTTCATTATTCAGCTGTTATCAAGATGGGGGTACTACATGAATGTAGATGCAAGGCAGTTCATCAGTGTTACAACCAATTGCTCAAAGGAAGGGGGGAAAAAAGGCTCAAAGATATACATAAACTCTCATAAAATATACAAGATAAATAAAAAATTTAGAATGATACATATTTAACAAATAATAAACATTGCAGCTTAATCTGAAAGTATACAAAAGGAAAGTAACAACATAAAGAGGCTAAATCCTAGACGGTT
Source organism: Heliocidaris tuberculata (assembly GCA_025618425.1). Taxonomy (NCBI): domain Eukaryota; kingdom Metazoa; phylum Echinodermata; class Echinoidea; order Camarodonta; family Echinometridae; genus Heliocidaris; species Heliocidaris tuberculata. The sequence continues at coordinate 22,251,950 of CM046834.1, forward strand.
TGATAATCATTTAGCACACGCTCTATCATGGCTACATTGCTATATATCTGGAAGATACTAGGTTTTGTCACTTCTTTTGAGAACAAAAGTATGATTGTCCGATTGCCTCTTGTTAAATGAGATGTTTAAATAGTGCCTCTATTTCTCTCTACCTCTTCATTCAATTCAAAATGGGAAGTTACTACACGAGATTGTTGGTTTGATGATCAATAGCCTTTCCACTTCGTTGAAATTTATAGATAAATATTCATCACATTGACAATCCCTGGTAAAATATCAGATACATGCAACAAAATAGAAATATATCATGCAAATAAAGAGGAAAAGGATAACATGCACAAAATTGTCAACTACTCCTCTGCATCTCCATGTTGTTTGGCATGCATGTACTCATATATCACAATTACCATTCAGGAAATATCTCCTAGAATTTTAATAACCTAGAAATACATATATATATATACAAGAACCAACTTTTCCGAATCTAAATCAACAATTTATTCATTTATATGAGGAAGCGATGCCCCATTTCTTTATTGCAACCTTATGTACAAACTAAATTGAAGCTAGCACCTGAAAATAATTCAAATTATGGCTCAGTTCTATGACTTGTCTATCATATCATCACTTCAAAACTCTGTAAAAACAGGTCAACAAAAACAATAATCACTCAACTGTATGAATTGATTCAGATTTGTGATCACATGTCTTGGAAATACTGCTGTAAGGGAAAATTCTTATGAAAATCAAAAATTTGCAACTTGATACATGGGTAGGGGGAGGTTCTCAATGTTTTATTTACTGGTACTGGTAGATAAGTCGGGCATTTTAAAGCTGAATATATAAGCCTTTCAGTTGCACATATTTCTGAGTGCTCTACATGTAATGCTATATAAAAATGAAGTTTGAAGCACATTCTGTTTTATCTTAAAGTGTACCAACCACCTGAAAAAAAAATTTGTATACCGCTAGGAAGTATAAAATTAACCTCAAAGAACTTTATCTGAAATTCTATAGGTCAACAGTTTAGGAATATGAAGGAAATAAAGTATAACATGAAGGTGCTCGCGTGGAACCGAACCTCCAAGTTGGGTTCCGCGCAAGCCCTTATCTTGGAGAGCGCGTACAGGTGCTCATGTACAGTCTACTCACAAGTCGCTTTTATGCTTATAGAGAGTATAATTAAACTTGTAATATCTCTTTATAGAAGTGATATTCGAAGCCCACATATGGAATACAGTAGAATGACATGGAACCTCTAACATACAAAGTAAAATATTTTTTGGTGATTGGTACCCTTTAATCATGCGTACTGAGACAGCAATACATCATATATAGAAGTTTTTAAAGTATTTCTGTCTATAAATGGGTCACATGTAATCCTAAATATGAAGGGAATGCTTTGCTTATGGCACACGTTCACAGCATAAATCATATTCACTTTCGTTTTCATGCACAAATTCTTCCTTACTGTTGAGCTTGAATTTACATGTACATGTAGTTATGCTTTATTTCTTAAGCAGTCATTGTATGTTTCTTTTAGTGTACATGACCTCTATGACAAGTTGTTAAAAGTGTTTTCTAAGAGAATATATCACTTTTACATCATTCCCAAAATTTCAAATCTGTGACCAGTAGATGATAATACAGTCATTCATAAATCTTCTTGTTTACAATGAATGTGCATTTGACCGCACTAGAAACTGCATTCTCCTTTATTAGCGAGTTGTATGGGCCTATCAAAAGAAAGTTATCAATTTGAAAAATCTTATATCTTGATCTTATGAACAGAAATGAGAAATGGATATCATGACCCATGAGACACATTTAGATCCATACAGGTTTAAATCTGAATAACATCTGGCAAGAATAGCTATCATCATGTTGCATATTCCTCAATTATCAGAAAGTTTGAGAATGGTCACCAACTTCTTTATAATCCAACTGTGGTACAAATCTATGAAGAACATTCTGATCACTTCTTGTGAGTTTATGCCTCTTAACTCCATGTTAGTAGATGATTGATAATGGTAAATTCATTTTTGAACACATTCACTGCTGCCATAGTTCAATCTCAACGGTCAACAGTCAGAACCATAAGCATATCGCATCATTTGCGCACCAGGACTTGCGTCTGTCATATACAAGCTATCAGGCAGGTGCTATTTCAACGATACTTTTGATATCTGCAAAGCTGGACCATCAACTCTTTTATAACCGTCATGCAGACTCAGTTTTCTCTTCTCCCATCAGCTTTCCTTTGTATCCATGAGACCGATTGATAACCTGAGCTACTTTGGAAATTCATTCAGTTAGCTCTCCTCAGCCATTTCATGTTTATGCTATAGTTCAGGCTCCATGGTTTCTGGTATTTGTTCTTTTGCTTGCTCTCTGCATTATGTCAATCACTTCTGGTCAGTAGCAATCGCAGTAATCTGTTGACACATATTCCAACTTTAGACGTTGAACAGTAACTGGCCCTCAAGCTGTTAGAGCAAAAATGTACTTGCATCACATGTACATCTGGCATGAGAAGATTGTTTCATCACAAGTTATTTGGATGAGGATAAAACGAATTATGGCATCCACGCCCTTAATTGAGATGAATCTCTTAGTTAATACTCCTCATTATGTTCGTGATACTGCTATGGCTGCTGCTGCTGCTGAGTACAACTCAATCTGAAATTTAGGGTTGACTGGAGCCCAGCTGACATGTCTCATTGTCATGGTCATGGAGGCTCTTGAGTCTTGGAGATGAATCTCATAGATAATACTCCTCCTCATCATGTTCCTGATACTGCTGCTGCTGCTGTTTCTGATGCTGCTGAGCATGTCTCTGTCTTTGAAGGTTGGGGTTGACTGGAGCCCGGCCAACGTGTCTTGTGGTCATGGCCAAGGGGGTCTCTGAATCAGAAGCAGTAGAGAAGTTGAATTCTGTGCCATATTGCCTTCGCATCTGATTGACTGGTGAGAGCTGCTCAGGAAGCTTGATCTCATTACGAGGATCTACCATGCTGTGGATTTCTGTCAAAACAAAAACGGAAAAAGGTACTACTTGAAGAGTGGTTCTTTTACTTCATATGCAAAACTAGAAATAAAAGATGGAGAATACAGTGATTATTTCTCATTTGATTTGGAAAACGTGCATGGTTACAATTTAGCTTTCAGGCCCTCTTATTACACAGTGACCTCACCTTCTTAAAACAGACTATTAAACTTCCAGTTTCGTTAAAATGCACAGCCTATTATATTTCCATTTTTTTCCCCAGTAATTTTCTGAAGCATTATATCTCACCTTCCAGCCTCTTCTCCATCTTACGTAGATTCTGAAGTATACCAGCAATCTCCTTGTTATTGGTCTTCAGGAGAGGAAACTCACTGTCTCTTAAAACTTTGGACAACTCGTCCTCACTGGCTCCAGGCTGCTGCAGTTTTCTGAAAACATGAAGCAAACAACTGATGCATTCAAATGCCCATGTCAAAATTCCCAAGTAACCCTCAGAAAAGTGTGATTAATTGGGGGGTACTCTATCATCTTAATACTTGTTCACACTGGGAATGAATTTGAAGTTTGTTGATCTTGTCAAAACCAGAAATCAAGTAGAGCCTGATCGGTTAGTCACGGACGGACATTTGACAAATTTTTAAAGTTTGAAGGCCTGTAAAAAAGAAGTTACGAGATGTGTTTAGCTGTTTTATGTTTCATTGTGAAGGGTACCACTGAAGGTGCTAAATGATGATAAAATTTGGTTGCCATGGTTACCTACTAAAAATAGAATCCATTAAATATTCAATGTCACGGACGGACAAGATAGAAATGGGTTTCTTGACTTATCGGTAATCTTTTGTCATTTCTATCTAAACAAACTGTCACTGACAAATTTTTTTGACTGCAAATGTTAGTCAAGTAAATTGACTTCCCTGTCACTTACACAGAATTTTAAAGCAAGCTGTAACTTTTGCTAGAGGTCCGAAAACTTTTTGTCACGGACGGACATTTTGAGCGTCACGGACGGACATTAACTTAAAAACTGCATATGTTCCTATCTAAAATTGCACATACGTACTTCTTGCTTTCTCCTTTTTGTTTGAAATTGATTTTATTCCACTATTAAGCAAAACTTAGCTTGAAAAACTTAGTTTTTAAGTGGAATCTATGTCAAAAGTGGATTCCTGTATTGTAGTGTATACACAATGTACAAGTGCATGTACTCATGTAGTGTACAACTTTACATGTACAATATACATGTATGCTACAGACGAAAATGAACATGTTGAGAAGAATGTGATGTAAGCTTTCAAAATATAACCCTTTACATTACAGTCATGTAGGTGGACCAAAATCAAACATTGGATAAATCTTTCTCATACCATAGTTTACTTTTTCAGTAAAATCTATAACTTTAAGAACAATGGCAATAGTTGAGTGTATAAAGCCCATAGAACCTAATTATGTCCTGTTAGTTGAGGGATTGCCCAACACGACTAGTGTAAGTCATATATTATAACTTTCTGAGCCCCTTCCCCATAAAAAAACTGTTTCAGGGTTGATGCAACCAATTCAATTATGAGCATTTAAAATTATATAGTGTCTAAAAAGGTTTCTTCTTGTTACGTGATTACATAATTTTTTTTAAATTGTTGGCCGTGTATGATCCTGAACTACAAAGAATCTCCATTTGTCTCAAACGTTACAACTAATTCAAAGCATTCTTACAAAATAGAGTCCAAACATGGTTCTTGCGGTCTGATACCACATCTGACCTCCAATGTTTATGATTTTAAAGCACAACTTGTAATTCAATTTGAATATTGATCAAGCTTCGGTAGTAAAACTTCTACACGTTGCTGATGACCAAAAATATCAGCTACAATAACTGCTATAATAATGTTAATAAATAAATAAGTAAGAAAATAAATATTCATCTTCTGTAGACACCTGTAATGGATGTCTTTTGCAGACTGACAATGCAGGCTGGCTCCCATAAGAGCCATAGCAAAATCATTAGGTTTTTATGACATTTTATTAGCTTGAAAATGAAAAAAATTGGGGCGAGGTGGGGGGTAATTTTTGCATTCATATGGGGGATCGCAATACCATACATGTATACAGTCCAACCTGCTTTAGCGACCACCTGTATAGATAGACTACCTGTCTATAAAGACCACAATTTTTATTTCCCTTTAAAACCATTTCTCATTAAATCATTTATTAAAGGAACCTGTATGTAAAGACCACTTGCTCTTAAAGACAGCTTTTCTTGTCTGTCTTGAGCGGTCTTTATAGACAGGTTTCACTGTACGTGATATTTGGGATGAAATATGTTCCATGAACCAATAAGCAATAAAACAATTCATTGAATTTGAAATCTCACAGCATTTACCATTTCAGTATATTGCATTGTCCGTCCGTGACAAAATTAGTGTCCGTCCGTGACAATTTTCAAATTGTTTTTAGTGTATGTATATTTAATTGATCAAGGTTTTATTCATATATGGTACAGGTCTCTAGCTAGTGAGATAGTTCAGCATAGTTTTCATTTTCACTTTTGCCCCACCAGTGGAAAAAAAAACTTTTACAAATTTTTTCTGTCACGGACGGACAAATTTGCATCAAGATGTGAATGACCATGCGGCACAACCATTTCCGTACAAATATTTTCAAATATTTTTTTGTTTTCAATGGAATGGTGTTTGATCTATAATTATTTGCTAACAAAACTTAAGAAAGTTTAGAGAGCGTTAAACTAGGACCTAATCAATCTTTCTAGAAAATGTCCGTCCGTGACATTAGTGTTCATCACCCCTGTTGAAAAATGGGCCAATCCAATGACTTTCTCGACCTTATCAATTAAACAAACGTGAATTTTAGTAACTTCAGAATGTAATGAAAAACCTGAAAGTGATTTCATCATAAAAATCTGAAAATTAAATTTTCACCCCAATGCTCACTCTTAACCGATCAGGCTCAGTACTATTACATGAAGCTGTAACAATACATTTCATAAAACGGCAAACCAAAACATGTGCTATCTGGCAAGAGCTAAAGCAATTTTTAAGTGCTGGTCAGGCCTAAACAACTATTCAGTGATATTTACACAGAGAATAGTCATGAAGGATGCACTGAATTTTGATAAATTCTAAAGTTTACTTCTGCTCAAAAAGACTTCTGTAAATACAATAATTATTCTGGACTACTGTACTTTTAATAAATGATCAAATGAAAATGTTTGTCCCAACTGACTTCCCACAACAATCATAATCAATAATCAAGCTATTTATATTCCAAATATTTCACAGTAGATAATATTGGATAAAATACATTCTCTCCTTAGCCTTTCTGAGGCTAACAAGTTTCTGACATTTCCTATGTATTACACTGTCTGTCATGATTGGCATGAAACATGCACAAACTTCAACATTTGGAGGAAGAAGAATAATCTTAAACAACCTTGGTGATGAAGTCATAGCACTGAATATAATTCCCTGGATGCGTGGTTTAACTTTAAATCTCTGATGGTTAACATTAAGCTGAGCTTCATGACTCTGCCATTTTCCAGCTGACAAGGATGCCATTCAAGGGTGCTATTCCACAAAGCTGCTCAGAAAATGGGTCAGGATATCCTTCCAAATTCTGCTTAGACCCCCCCCCACAACAACCTCCCATCCCATAAAGTCTCAATATCTGACTGTATACTGAGCAGATCAAATCCTGGGAATCTACTCTGACATTTCCATCCTGATGACAGCAACAGATCATAGACACACAAGTAGGGAAGATGTTATGAAATGGTAGAGTGGCTATTAGTGATGTATACGACAGTGTTTCAAAATGATTTTGCCCATTGTCAGGGTTAAATTGCACCAATCACCTAAAAAATAATGTGTGTACAGCTATAATGTATAAAATCAACTTACACAGAACTTTACCCAACATTCTCTCAGTTAACGGTTAAGAAGTACAAAGAAAATTAAGGATAACATAAAAACATAGAATTGGGCAGGCAAGGAACCCAATTCCTACTTGGGTTCTAAGCCTAAAGCCCTACTCTATGCAAGAGCGACATGTACATGTACATGTAACCCCTAAAATATAAAGCATTATTATTCTCGGTGATTGGTACCCTTTAACACAATTTTGGCAAACTTTACCTGCAAAATAAAGTTAAAATGCAACCCCAAACCATTGCTCTGATTTGTCAAAATCAAAAAAATCACCTGAATAAGAAAAAAATAAAAAATAAAAAAAACCATACATGAAATGAATTCTCACTTGAGTTTGTAGGCAATCTTGTCGGCGGAATCCTTCATCTTGATGGACAGGTGGTGGATGGAAGACAGGACAAGACTGTCAAAGGACTGCAATATCAAATAGAAAAACAAATCATCATTTAGTATTCCAACCACCTACAGTGCACACTAAACAAACTATGGCTACAGGGCTCCAACATATGCTCCGGCGATAATTGCTCTGGGCTTGATTTCAACAAAGACCAAGGGTTTGGGTTAGGGTTGCTACTGGGTTTTAGGTTTGGTTTTAGGTTTTGATTTAGGGTTGGGTTTAGGTATAGTGTTTGGTCCAGGGTTGAAGTTAGGAATTTGGTTAGTGTAGGACGCTGACCGCGATCAATTGTAGTCAGAGCATGTGCCTTACAACCATGGCTATAAAAACATAATCACAATGTCTGTACAGATTTTTAAATGGAACTGAGAAGAAAACTTAGAGTTGAAGAGTTGGAGAATTGAAGAACATATCAATGCACAATATAACCATGCATGCTTGGACATAACTTACAACTTTACAGCATCATCTTGCATACACATGAAAATTGTTCCAGAAAGGTAAAATTTGCTTCATTGTATTTGACTGTTTTATCTGGTTTGATTTTAAAATATAATTTTCCTGACATGGCATATGATGGTATGAATGCAACATATTCCACTTTTTAAGACCTACTATTGTAAATCTTTCTCCTTTTATTTTCATTTTTATTCTTCTTTAATGTTCTTTCTTTTCCTTCTTTTATCTTTATGAGAATCCAATCTTTTGCATTAATTAGCAACTTTCTGCTGATTTTTTTTTCTTCTTCAAACTCTATTATTCTATTCTTCAAATTCTAGTATTCTATTATTCTAAAAAGTAAAATGCAGCAGGAGATAATTAAAGTATACTTCTATTAAACTTGCCATATATCCACATGATAGACTGAAATTACTGAATGGCAAATGTGTTAATACTTTTGAATAATGCACATGCAACAAAGCATTCTAATTCAACTTTCAACACCTCAATATCACAACATAAAGACTAATACAATAAAGTCACTGGTAAGAAGTTGATTTCGTTATGTAGTTTCTTCTATCAACATGCTCATTTTAACAATGGTACCACTCCTGCTCCTGCTCCTCCTCCTTGCTATCAATCATCATCATTATCATCATCATCATCCTTTTTTACATCATTATAATTATCAAGGATGCCACTGAGAATTGATATGAAAGCCTGAAAATCATCTAGAATGAGCCATTTTGTACAAAAAAAATGTGTTTTCTATGGACTGAAAATAAGTTGCTTGGGCCTGAATTCAGGCTTTTGCCTGAGAAGTGGCATCCCTGAATCATCACCAAATCATCGTCATCATCATCATCATCATCATCATCATCATCATCTATTTGACTGTTAAAGTTGTATATGAATGAAACTCTTTGTACAATGGGCACTTGGTTTCTTAGAGGGAAACATATAAAAACATCCAGAATCTCCACACATTCTCTTGCAAGGTACATGGACTGCATAGCACTTGAAAATGCACAAATGCGAAAAAGAAAATGTATAAAAACAAAAATACATCTAGATGAAAATACATGTAACATGCACTGTTTGATATGGAAGTTGTAGATCAGAGAAAACTTTAAAATCTGTACTATCTTCAACAGCCTGGGCTTATTATAGATATGCAAAGGTACATATCTTATCTACCATTTGTGGTTATGAAAGAAGTCTATGCCCAAAATTTACTTTTCAAGCTCATACACAATAACACAATAATGGGCAACCCTAATCAATCAAATGACAAGCATACAGTTATGATGATTTCCATAATTTTCTATGTCAAGCTAGAATGTACTATGAATTGGTAAGTGAACAATCAATGGTTTCAGTCTCACATAACTTTTTTGTTTCATCAACAGAATCTACTTTCTCCATCCTTAATACCGGTATGTAACTTTGAGCATCAAATTGTTTTCATTAGTATTTTACATGAGAGAAAGAGAAATAAATGAAGTTAAAGTGATTATATGAAAATCTTGAAAAATGATTTGATGAATGTTTTTTTTTCAAATAACATAAATTGTGAAGAATAAAGCATCATTCTAGAGTTTCCTTTAATAGCTTTCTTGTTTCTTATAGCATCAAAGCGAAAATATTGTATAGTTACTGGACAAGAGAAAATTTGATACATTCATAGAATTGGACAATGATTTTCAGCAAACTGCTCTCTCCCTCCATATAACAACCCTAAATTATGTTTGCCTGACAGAGAAAATATGGACTATTATCTGAATTGGCCATGTGAAAGGGTATTTACAATGGATTTCTTTGGAAAAAGGATATTTCATAAATGACATGAAAATAGTAACTCTCCTATACTGAAGTGGTTACATCTTTAGGTAAATGAACAGGAACAACACAAATTCACACCACGATGTCACTTAACATGTACAAAGGTGAAACACGACATGGGCATGCAGAAGAGTAAAGATCACAAAGTACATGTAGCCCTACCAGATTTACATGAATACATGAATCTACAACAATTCCATTTCAGTGGGATAATGGCTTCAATTTTGCATCAAAGAATTGGTCTGACATTTATCAGAAATTCCAATAGAATAATACATATTGTTTAATTAATAAAGTCAGTAGTAGATGAATTTGTTTGGGTTTTTGTGTTTTGTTTTTTTGTTTTTGTTTGATGTTGTTGATTCTGGCAATCTTCAAAATGGTGAGACATGGAGAAATGACTGTGAGAAGAAGAAAAGTACATGGTTTATGTTAGCTCTGTGAAAAGACGACGACGATGATGATGATGATGATGATGATGATGATGATGATTCTAATATTGTGGAGAAATTAGACAGATAGCAGTTTTTTACTTTCATCTACTCTGGATATAAATAATGATTTCATGGTAGCGAAGGGTGATGGATCTATGCGTCAATAATCTAACACTTTCCATTATACATGTAATGTACTATGCTCAAAGACAATGTAGAATTTGCATTTAAAATTCTTACAAATGCATTCAACTTAAAGTTTGCCTACTAGGAGCTGATGTGGAACTAAAATTTGAATATAAGCTAAAGCCTCAAATGTAACTACATGTATTTATGAGAGATGTCATGTTGCTTTCAGTCAGATGCTCCGATAATTAATAAAGCCAGGTGTGTGAGGTGTGTTACAGGTAGCCTGTAAGAGCTTTAAAAAAAACTGAAATGCTCCTAACCCCCTTCCTGTAAAGCTATAAATTTCAGGAAAACTATTATCCATCCTTCAGTTAAATTGAAAGAAAGATACACCATATCAGTACACCATATTTTACAAAAAAATTTAATGATCACCTTAACGACATTAAATTAACCACTTCTCAGAGATATTACAGTCTGTTGAGCAAACCTACAGGGTGTACTCATAATTTCAATTTGTCTTTCGTATGTTGACCACTGAACAATGCCAGACTGTAAAAGGAAACTTTTATGCAATTTTTCTTGGCAAGCATCCAGGTTCTATAAGGAGGAGATTTATCTGAAATGAAATCTGACCCTAGATAAAGATCACAATTCACAGGAATCCAAGCTTCATTTAATATAGTTGTAGCTTGCCAGATAAAGCTCTGAACAGCAAACACCCCCCCCCCCCCTTTCCCTCTCCACAAAAGATACTAGTATCACCACACTATCATTACTGGACATACATGTACAACAGTAACATGGACAGAAAATGGAAAATGATGCAAGCTACTACTCTCACTACTTTATGAATTCCAAGATCTTAAAGTATCAAGTCTTCATTCTATCTACCAAACAATGCTACAAGATTCAAGTGAGGAATGTTTAGCCTGCTGAATATTATTTTATATCGGTATAACATAAATTTTCCAAAGACCCCAGCTTGAGTTGTCTTGCACTTAGTATTCAATGGTTTAAAAGGCTTCAATAGTACAACTTTGATGAAACTGGTTTCTGACACTATTTATTACTACAAGTCAATTTTTGTATCATAGAATAAGAGGCCTGCAGATATCAAAATCATTTTGTATTCTTTTTGCGACCCAAGGCACTCAGTCATTGCGAAAATTACTATTCTATTTCTGATCAGAGTAGGACTTGAACACAATTTGAATCAATTTTTTAATAATAATTTCATTTCTCACGTACAGTTGTTAATACTTTAAATTATTTCTGCCTTTTTTCAAAATATCATGATAGCTTTAAACAAAGTTCTCTGCATTCCTTTGATGTTTTGATGTTTCCCTTTTATGGAATCATTATGTGGCAAATGTACATCTATCCCCAATACTGATAAAAATGAGAGAGAAAGAGCATTTGATGAGGCCATGCGAATGATGCGCATGCATGATGAGAAATAAAGAGGGAATCATGCCGGGTACTCACTACAAAGTCCTGATCCTGACTCTACAATGATCCAAATATATCAATATGGGATGGAGAAATAATGGATAAAACGAGGGAAAAATCAATCAAGTGTTAACCCCACCGCATTCATTTCTTGAAAAGAGAGGTATAATTTAAGAAATATGAACTGCTTTACAATAACTGTTTTATTGCTCTGGATAATTACGACAATAATGGGTGAAAGGGGGTTAGGTAGTTGTGTTTTTTTTACATATACCTAACAATAGAACTGAAAGTAAAAAATAGAAATTTCAGAATGAAAAATTATTTAGAAACATCCTTAATTGATTTCAAATCATTGATACTGGAAGAAAATTAATAATTTTATTGATTTTTGACACAATGGTGAGTGTGTTGTCTATCACTTCTTATTTTGAAAATGGAATTTACTCTATTGTAACCCACAATATTTGTATATTTAGAAAAGAAATTATGATGATCACAACATATCATTTACAACTTTTACAGCAAAAATTCAAAAAACCATGATTAAAGTTTGAAAAACATATAACTTGTTGTCATACACCAAACAATTACGTACATATATCTGAGATAAATGTATTAGATATAACTTTTGCTTTTGAATTACAAAGGGGATACTGATCTCAATTCGATCTTGAAGAAATCCTGTGAATTTCGCTGATACAGAGTCCAGATGAAAAATTAGTAATTATGAGAAAGGAATTCACTCTGTACTATTCTACAATGTTCCATGCAGAACAACAGAAATGGATAATGTGGAACAAACGCAGACAACACATGAAATAACCTTGGTCATTACGATCAAGTCACTTGCAGACTGAATGCATGAATGTAAAAGGAGTAAACAAAACAACGTGTGTATTAAACTGCTTTGGTTCCACTGTGCATCAAGTTGCAATCCACAATGCACAAAGACATATCAGTCCCAGGCATTGCAAATCCTGTCATCGCTTTCAAATGCCTTGTTACCATACCCATGATATTTAAACATCTTCCATATTTCTTATGCCTCCTTTTTAAATGCTCAAAATTCATTTCAATTTGGACAGGATGTATACATAATTTCCACACACAATTACTTGTCTGGCACCATAATACTTGAAAGGGATAGTTTTGGGGAAATTTTTGTTTATTAACATGTATTAGTTGGGTTTTAAAAATAAGTTTCAGTATCATATTATCCAAACTTGTGCAGGCCTATATGAAGCAAGCTTTATTTGGGGGAGTAGAATTTTGGAGGGGATGAATGGCAAAATTTTGTGAATTTTTCTGCCAAAAGCAATGGAGTAATAAAATGACCAATAAGCACATCATAATCCTATAAATTTACAGTAAAACTTGGCAAATCAGGCATAAAAAGTTGGATGAATGACAAGTCAGCACTGCTGTCGAGTTACATGTAGTATTAACCCTTTCAGGACAAGAATTATTTAAAGGCTAAATTGATCACATTTTGTTCTTCAAATTGGCAACAATAATATTTTTCTTTTAGTGCTACATGGTTCAAACAAAATGCAATGTCTTTGAAAATAATATACATCATTAGAAACTTAGTTGAAAAGTTGAAAAAATTGCCAACTTTGATAAAAAATAGTGATTTTGAACCTCTCAATGTGTTGCCAATTTAAGGATTTTGAAGCTTATTCTCCTTTTTAAAATTCCTGGCATCAAACGCAATATGGTCATGCAACAAAAATGGACACAATGTGTGTAGAAATTTTTGCTTTTTCGACTCCTACATCTGGTATATTTTTTAGAGCTCTGAATCAAAAGTTATTGAGCCAAACCACAAAATGTGGTCAAATGTCTTGAAAGGGTTAAAACAATATTATAATAAGGAAAAAGATTGTGTTCTGTATGCTGGCCTCAAAACCATTTTTTTTTTCCTTCAGACACATACATGTATGAAATTAGAGTATTTTTCCCCCTTCTGTTTTATAAACCCCCATTACATTTACTATCTCCCTAGCAGGTCCTCTGCTCCTGACCATGAAAAAAAAAACAGTTATTGTTTCCTCTCATCAAACCTTTTTAAACCCCAACAATTACAAGCTAAAGTTACAAAATCTATTCATTTTGCTAACTCTGAATGGAGATTCATCAAATAATTTCCTTTACATAAATAGTCTACTAATGAAATCTCATCTGTGAGATAGAACAAATGTTAGTAAACTATCCACTGGAGCATGTGAAGATACTAACCTCAGATTTATTGAACTGTTTCTTCTTGATGTGGACGGGTGGACTCCCTGATAGAAGGCCTTGAGAGCTTTGATCTAAGATGAAGAAGAAAAAGGAGAATAGAATTAGATGTAGTGATATGAACCCATCACAGACTGAAGCACACACATTAGACTTATGGTAAGATGATCTAGTTAAGCAAAGGATACAACAATTTTTTAATTTATAAATTTAATAATTCTCCCCAAAATATACTCTTACAGAGTACAAAAATGAGCTGAGAATGGGACTTATCACTACTTCATAACATAAGTTCGGTATTAATATCCTGTGACAGTGAATAATTGACCATAAGGCTAAATTTACAGCAACCTCAAACATTTTTACATTTCTGGTGCAAACTGGAGCTGAAAATGAAACATCTTGCAAAGGAAATCTACAATGAAAGCAACTTTAAATACATGTTATATATCTATCTATGAAGCATTTCAAACAAAGTAAAATGTATATATTCATATTGCACATCTATCTAGTTCCAAGGAAGTAAAGTTCACATCAACTCAAGGTTACCTTGTGTGGAAGGTAAAGTCTGAAAAGAATTCTCTGTATAGCAACTCTTCAAAGTAAACAAGGACATACATGACATGTAGCACCAACTCTATTTTACCTAGTTGGAAGGTAACTTTTTTAAAGGAATAAATGTTCATTTGAATTGCACCTTTCCAGCATAAAGAAGAATATATCACTGTTCAAAGTTCACACCAAAGATTTGCTGGATGAATACTGCATTAAATACATTAAACATGTTCATCTCTCTAGAGACATAGCATTGTTCACACCGACTCCAGTTTTACCTGGTTGAAAGCTGAGTGAAGAGGACCTCTGGAGGGGTACCTGGGGATGGTGACGTTCACCTTGCCATATATCCTGTCTGCTGAGATGAACCGAGTCCTCACTCAGTAACTCGTCCATCATTTGCTGAAGGCACAAGGGAAAACAAAGTCATGATGAGGGTAAGGGTCACTTCAAGGGGAGGCTCTGAATGTGTTCATCGGCCTTTTAAAACCTGACTTGATCAGGTTTAATTCTAATCACAATTGGCTGTCCATACAGTGTGAGATTCTATGCTTATTTCCTTAGCACACCAAGATAACTCAAACTATACAGAAAGCAAATTGTATACTCTATATGTTTCACAATTCAGAGACTATCTGATCCTCTCCCCAATAACATACATGTAAAAACACAGCAAAAGTGCAAGAAATGTTTATAGACTGAAACAAACGACAATGCAATTTACAGCTCTATGAAAAGAGTCCAGAACAAGACAAGAGTCCATTGACATAAACATTTGAAATCTAGAACAAGTTATAATTTTTGCTTGCTTGCAAAGTCCCATTAGACCAACAATCTATTATGAGTATCCTTACAAGAAATTTGAATACAGTATGCAAGTTTTCATGTGCATTGCAGTATGTTTCTGCATCATATTTTGTCAAATAACAAGAGCAAAAACATGGGTGAATGTACAAAAAGCACAGAGATGTTTAACAAACATGTTGAGTGAAATCATGCCATTTATCTCGAGGCAGCTAACTACTCTGGTGACTCCAAAATTGACTGAATATTCATCAAGATGAAGATCAAAGAGACCTACATGTAAGGTCTTGAGAAACTTTTGACAACTACATGCAAGTAGAAAGTTTAATGATCTTGACCCAATATGGATTGACTGTAAGGGCTCAAAAACTGTTGGTACTGAAGACTTTCAATCAACTGAGCTGTAGTCAACTTCTCCTTCCAGCGGTATCATATTTTAATATTTTCATATACTATACCACAAAAGATGACTTGGTTTGACTTTGTTTTTGTAATGCTAGAAAGTGAGTGGGGAAAAAAATTTTAATTGCAAAAAAATGTGAAAGTGCTTTAATATTAGCTATCACCTCTATTTATCCCTGGATACAATACTTCTGAAGCAATATACAAGTATGACCCTTATGCAATCATGACTAGTGTAAAGTAAGTATGGAATGCATGTATTAGTGTAATATTGATAGTGCTTGTGTACTCCATGTACATCTGGCATAAAGTACATTATCTAGTATGTACATGTACCACATCTACTTCCCAGTATATATTACAGCTACTGAGGATCAGCTAACCACCATCTTTGCAGATTATTATTTCTGAATATATAATACATTTGTTTGGAGGATTATATATTATTCAAATACAGACACAGTAAATTTATCTTCATCTAGACGCAAGGCTTTCATACAGAATGTGAATATAGTGATGAAATTTAATCTCTACAAATAAAAACATATGATACATTCTTTATACAGACATGTGCATGCTTTATAAGAATACAGTTCATACACATGGATGGGTATCCAAGAACATAATCTTCTCAAATACATATAGATATATGTATACAAAATGTATCATCTTTTGGTCTTAAGCCACAATTAAACTTTGAACAAACAGTAATCAAACTGATTAAAAATAAGTGGGGGAAAAAATATGAAAATGAAATAAGAAAGAATGGTGTAAGAAATAAAGAAGTAGCAAAATGATGGAGAGAAACAATGAGTGAAAAACAAGATGTATACATGTAAAAGTAATATTTAGGGAGAAAGAAAAACACACAAAATTTTTTGATGAGAGAATAAAAAGAGGTGGTGTTATAAAGAAAAAAAGTAGTCCTGATTCACAAAGACTGTAAGAAAGCACAGATAATTTATGAAAAAAATTAAACTAGAAATTTCAGGTATCATAGATATCTTAGACTTTCTGTCTCAAAGCTACAAAGCTAATTTTGCGAGTGCTCATTCATGCACCAGTGTGTGATGTGAAAACTAGGTATTACAGGAATATTTTGAATTTCGTCTGGATTTTCATGATAATCAACAAAATAAAAAGGGAAAAGAACCTTTTTTTATCCAAACATTAAAAAAAAAATCGAACAATGTCGGCAAAAACCTTTGAACAAAGAAAGCCTGAGAAAGTACATAGATATTACTGCTAATTTTCATGGGTCACGATGGGATAATATTCATTCTAATCCCTGGGATAGGCAAGATTAAAAAAACTACAAAGTTGCTTTGATGGGTTTATAGAGCTCATGAATATGCATGGCATGTTTCGACTCATAAGTTTGATGATCATGTAGCTGGGGATAACTAGTCAATCAATGGTCATTATGACATGCATAGTACTTGAGAGGGCAACTGGACTTCAAACACTATCATGCCAGAAACATCAACAAACTAAACAAACATATTGTTACACCAATTAATCATATAAGATATAAATTCATACAGAATTACACTCCATCTATATCAATCAATATAACATAAAACATACTGCTTTGATACAAACAAAAGGTGATTAAGCTCTTCTCATTTCATCATTTCATTCACATATATATTATTTCTAAAGGGAAACATTTAAAAAATTATTGTCTGTTTTATATTATGGAACTGAAGGTACTGATGTATCAATCATAATACACATGTGCTATTTGCTGTGTGACTAATATTCATTCCTGGGGTGATCAAGAAATGCAGCTGAGGATACAAAAGGGAAATTAATGCCTCCCCCCCCAAAAAAAAAAAAAATAATAAAATAATAATAATAATAAAAATAAATAAATTTAAAAAATAAATAAATAAATAAATAAATAAAAAATTAAAAAAAATTAAAAATAAAAATTAAAAATAAAATAAAATAAAATAAATAAATAAATAAATAAAATAAAATACAAAATAATAAAAAATAAATAAATAAATAAAAAAATTAAAAGGAAAGAAAAGAACAAAGTAAAAATTTTGAATTTTCCATCATCTGCCAAAATGATATCCTATCAATGTAAAGGCAAACATACAGGGAACCATCAACCAGAAACAAAACACAGAAATTGAACAATACAAGAACTTGAACTTTCTCATACCAACCACAAAAAAGCAAACAAAATTAAAACTGTCTTTGAGATTACACTTTCTAAAATGTGCTCTGTTTATCAACACTCAAATTCATTTACTTAGTTCCTCATCCCTGCACACAATAAAAGTATGCATTATACAACTGTAGGCAGATTATAATCATAAAGTAAAAATTTATATCTACTGCAGGATTAAATAGAGACTTCCATGGATCTCTTCAAAGCATTTTTTTTTTTTGCAATCACATATGACACGTTCTACCCATAATATAATTCGACTTGTTGATTTATCAAGGTATAATTATTTCCTGGGTGTGGGTCCGTTTTAAAGGGGAAGGACTACATTAGCTGGCTCTCTATAAACTAAACATCCACAGCTAGCTACCCAACTACAACAGGTTCTACTGAAGACAGAGCAGACTCTAGCATGCGGAGAGGAGATACCATGATACCACAACCAAGCACAGAGCAGTGAAGACAGATAGAGAGATAGAGACTTACCACAAAATGAAATATGAGCTGGATTCAATGGAATGGACATATGAATGAAGAGGGTGTAAAAGAGGGACAAAAGGCTTAGTATGAGGAAGAACAAAAATTACAGATGAAAAAAAACTTTCTGACAAAATTTGATGAAGTAAAGACATTTCAGATATAAAGTACATGTTTAACAAACATAATAAAATGATGCAATAACTGCAAAATTTTGTCTACCTGGCATCTGTCAAGCATGCAGCTCCATTAATTTTGGGATGCTATCCAAATAAAATCATTAAACTAGCTGAAGGTATTTACATTTTCACTGAATGTCCAAATATAATGTTTTCAAGCTCCCTTAATCCATTTTCCATATTTGACTACAGAAATATAGAAATGATAAGAAATGGATGTGATGTTTCTTTCTACTTATATTGGGAGTAATTAAAACATAACATAAATAACCTTAGCTGCTACCTATTCTTTTCCTTTACTACTGTAATCCGTCTTAGACCTTTATGAAGTGGATTTCAAGGTGACTGAACCCTTAGCATACTACCATCATTATATGCAAGAAAGACCAACAGAGACATGTGATACATGGAAAACAAGTCATATTGAGTGGGTTAAGGCTCTGTCTACATCCCAAAGATGAACAGGATCACACCGACTGTCCTCATCGCTGTGACCCTTCCAATTACCTCCTCAAGCCCATCAATCCTTGGCTCAGTCATAAAGGGGTTAATAAGCTTCCAACATCATCATTAACATATTACCCTGTTCATTACATGCGACTGTCTACAGGTCTGCAAGTCTGCAATGCAACATGACTCTAAAACACATGGGCCCATATTCTGAACTCCGTTTCTACTTTATAACCTGCGGTCTAAGCATGGTTTAAACCAAATCTAAACCTGCCCTTTAAACTGGAGTTTAACATAATTGCATTCTGAAATCTGGTTTAACTTAAACTCCAGTGCAGTCTAGACTCTAAGTGTGGTTTAACTTTGAACAGAAATGTAGACTGCAGCTAGGGTTAGTTAAGTCCAGTTTAACTACAACTGAATTTTAAGTTAAGCCGAAATTCAGAATACAGAACATGGCTTTCGAATCGAATTTTAGAAAATGAGTTTGTCTCAAAACTATCACATTTCTATTCTTTTTTTCTCAATTCCATCAAGGTTTCGTCTGTCATCGTAATGGAAATTGTAAACTTCCGCCATCATCTGGTGAATCATCAATCAAATATGAACATAGGTACATGAAAGGTATGGCAATAGGACATATATCTTGTGACATGAATTTCAATGTAATGTACCTCCACAGTTAAGGTGAATCTCACTGATTTTATGCTTTCAAAGAAGTTGAATTGATTAAGTGTCAGGTAAAGCTTGTTTTTAAAGCTAAGCGAAGAACTGGATATCTGGGAACTAAGCTTCAAAATAAGCTGTGTGCAGGGTGGAAGGAAGAGAAGTAAAGAGAGAATGGGGGACATCTCCTTCACCCAGTTAAAGACAATATGCCTTCATTCAAAACCATCTACTGAACCCAAATGTATAAGTACTAAAGTGCAATAATCTGTTCTCAACAGGAAAAGAAATTATGAATAGTTTTGTGCAAAATATCAGAATGAAAAGATATCAAACGGATCAGAACCAAAGAATAGAAGATTTCGATGAATAACAGTGTGATATTTTCAAATATATCTCCCTCAAGTCTTACCTGTTCTTTTGGAATCCTGTCAACCTGTATCTCATCAATGGATTCTCCCTGAGCCAACCTCTGAAGGTTTTGTGCTAAGGTGTTACTGGCCTGAGCAATCTCTACCCGCAAGTTTGGTGCCTTCCGAGTAGGTGATGTTCTCGGTGCAGAGGTCTGAAGGTTCTGCAAGGAGCTGGATTTCTGCCTCTGGATAACTGGTGCCTGCCTCTCTTCACTCTGGTGGTTCTGCACTGCTGTGCGGCGAGTGTTGACATTCTTGATGTAATTGTCCACATCGTGGTCAGAGTCGTCCGCCGTGTCATACCTTCGCCAGGCACCAGTTGTGGTTTTCCGAACGCCACTGACATTGCTGTCAGTTGACCCGATGGAACTTTTGCGCGATAGGTTTCCAGATGGAGTGCGATTGTGGGAGGCAGAGGTAGGAAGACGTGACCTTGGCTCGGCTGCCTTCATCTTCTGATCCTGCATGGACTGTGTGCGGGCATGTCTGACAATTTGGGATCCAAGACTGTGGTCTGTTCTTGCACTGGAATCCCCATTCCTGGCACTTGATGCTGGGGTTCGACCCCTACCTCTCTCCCCTGGTGTGCGCCGACCTGAGTCCGAGACAGCTCCGCTACGTGTCTCACGCATTGATCCGCCTCGGCGAAAATTTTTTGAAGAACTCAGATCTGACATGCTAGAACTGGGACTGATGTCACTATGGTCTGCACCAGAGTCTTCGCTAAACCTACTCTTGCGTAACATGGTGCTACGGGTTTGGCGTGGCTGAGATAAGTTGGTTGGTTTGAGGCTTCTGGGCTTTTTGACAGCTTTGGTGTTATCTGATGTTCCCTTTGATACTGTTCGATTTGATATCCTGCCGGTTGGCAAAGAACCTGTGAGATGAGTATTTCTTCTGAAGGAGTGTTCAGAGTCACTCACAGTCTCAGCTTCTTTCTCCACAGTCTGCATTTTGTGTTTGTTCGGTGTGGATAAGCGACTCCATATACCACCCTTAGCTGGTGCAGGAGCGGCTTTATTGCTACTTGTTCTAGTCTGTGCATCAGCTTGAGTTGGTCTCGCCTTTTCAGTGCTCCTGGGAGCTTTCTGTCTTCCATTAGTGTAGTGTGATTGTTCTGATGTATTGTTGTCCTCAGGACAGGAGTAGTGCCTGGTCTTACTTCCTGCCCATGTGTTATTGCCTCCAACTAAACTCACATTGCTGACAGTATCTACATCAGTATCTACATCTGCTTCAAATGACACCACAGAGATATCTTGGGACATGTCATGTGGCATGTCCTGAGAGTCTGACATCTCTGGAGAAGGTGTATCTTGACGCTTTGTCCGCATCCTCTGTTCCAGGTTCCTCATCAAGGTCTCAGTGTCTTTCAAAAGCACATCAGTATCCATGCTTCCCTCTGGCCCCCAGGAGTCTCTTCTGCCCTCCTCTTGCCCATAACCAATAGGAACAATGGGGTCAGAGCTCCCATGAAGCTGCCTCCTCTTTCCAAAGGCTTTTTCCTCCATGGCTCTATCCTGAAGATATCGTCTGTCCTGTTGCTGTTCCTGCTGCTGCTGCTGCTGCTGCTGCTGCTGCTCTATCGCATGGTTCCTGGGACTGTGGAAGGCACTGGTGTTGGAGGCCTGGAAGCCATTTTGTCTCATGGTCTGCTCAGAGCTGCTGGATGTGGAGGACTGCCGGGCTGTTTGAAGCTTCTCTGCTGGTGTCGTTGGCAATATGCGTTTCCCTCGAGGTCCTCTGGGACCAGTTGAATCAGGTGATTGGAGAGGTGCTGTCCTGGATGTTTGCACTCTTGTGCCTGATGGTGGCTTCTTGCTCAAATGATCATCTGAAATAAGGATAAAAACAAATGAAAATATATATTTTGAAAAGTTTTGCTGGAAAATTTGAAACAATTGTTTCAACTGAGCTGATATTTAAGAAAACTAGTAATTTGCAACCCCTCACACAGTTCAAACAATCCAAATCAGAATATAACAAATTTACAAAGTACTGAAGGTCACAGGTGGACGTCAGTGATATTTATGCAGAAAGTTATCAATTAGACCTTTCAAATGTACTGGTGTGTTCAGTTTACAAGGGTTTCACTTTACAATATTTTGTGTAGTTTGAAAATAAAAATCAATAACAGACCAAATGCATGCAAAGACCAGGAATGAATCATAGAAACTTACATAATGAATACAAGAGCATCTACATTCACACAACAATTCAAACCACTTGCTATCCTGATGTAAATCCAGTATTTGGCACTATATTATAGGCATCAGGCAGATTCACAAAAACAGTCCAAAATGCCCATCAAGCATGTGTATGCGTCACTGCCTAGACTCAAGTAGATAACTGTACTTGGGAAGAATTGTCACATGATCTCATGATGCCTCAAAGCTGTTATTTCTTCCGTCTTCCAATAACATGTACGGTTTACTTTTAAGAACGCAAGTATATTGCACATTTCAACGATGAGTAACTTCACTACAGGGCCGGGGTCCTTGCATCAAAGTATCTGTCCTTAAAACAGACTCTCAAGAGGAAATCTCTCACATCCTCTCAAACGTCTCTACATCTCTCTCCTTCTCTCTGTTCTCTCTCATGAACCTATGATGTCACCTAGTACAGGGGGTTGTATTAACACACATGCAAATGGCATGCCGCGCTCAGATCAGTCAGAGTTTGAAGCTATTGTCGCAGGAAATCACGCACCCCTGCTACGGTCAGGGCACCTCCCTCTCCCTGGCTTTATCCATTTCCTCTGCCTCACATCTCACTTCATAGGATATTCCCACAACCAAAGATCCTATCCGGGGCATCATTAAATGCAACACACCAACCCTCAACTCATGGGTGCCTTTAACACCTCAAGACTATAAAACACAATGCTCTTTAATGGTTTCTTGCAGAATCACAAGGGGTGTGCGCTTGCACGAGACCATTTTGTGATGAAAGGCCACAGCTATGTGAACAGGCCTTTTATACCTGATGGCAAACTGCATGCATGTGTAGTGACAGCACTGAACACCTACTGTGTGTACATTGCTGAATGGCTGCCTGTATCCACAGGCAGACGAATCTAGAAGCTTCCCTTTATCTATTTATAACTAATCTACTTTGAGTTGATTTGGATCAGCGCAAATGAGTTGGGCCAGCCTTGCCACTTTTCCATGGAGGAAGTTTTCAAATTGAATCATTTCAAGCATGAAGTGTGTGCTGAATTAAGGTTAATGTTTGCTGAACTAACTCACTCCAAATGAAGCAGCATTCACACAATATCGGATTTCACATTTCATGACTTTTTCCTTCACCTACAAGACTCTTTACAATACATTACATGTACATGTAGTCGGAGCAAAACAGCAAATTCCTGGGAAAAATATAATTTAGGTTTCATATTTGATGAAATATTGATCTTCTCATGTCAAGATACACCAATCACTTTTAACTCACTCTGCTTCAAAGAAGTGTATACATAATGTTCCTCACCTTTTTAGTGCATGATATGAGGTAATAAATATTGAGGATAGTGCTTAGATTTCAGTCTACATTGTCCAATATAGAATGATCTCTAAAATTCTAAAAATATTGAACTAGTAAAATTCTGTTAACCATTCCAGATAAAAAGTTGGAATTTGACCAAGTTAATGTTTGAATAATTGAAATTAAATTTCTTGAAGATTTTTTATAGTGCACATGGAAAAATCCCTCAATATCTTCTCAATAAAATCATGCAGTTCAATTTCTATATATTTCTACTGCTGCAATCTGATAAGAATGATGAGTAATTGTCAAAAGAGAACAGATCCCTTATGCAGGCACCATGTTCAGAAACCAGGGGCTCAGCGGGAAAGAATGAGTAACATGAACATTCTCTGACATTAGATTTCCATAGCAACAAGACTGCTCATGATTCAAAGCAATCATCACAATTATATTCTTCAATACAATACTTCACATACATACAGAGAGAGAGAGAGAGAGAGAGAGAGAGAGAGAGCGAGAGAGAGGCAGACAGAATACAAAATAGAGAAACATGTACAATACTACATGTACAAATGTATGTAGAGTGATACATATATGAAATAAAAAGACAGATTTAGAGGGACAAGTCTGGTCACATCTGTTCAAAGTCTGTCCCCACTTTGAAGTTATTTGACACTTTCTTAAAATCTGAAATTAAAGTAAAGATTTCACAAAAGACTATAAACCATGAACAAAAGGGCTCAATAAAATATGGAATAAGTCAGTAAACATGCAAGACAAAATTCCTACTTTCAAAGAAAGGTCAATAGTTAATGAATAAGAAAATTTCAAATCCTCTTTTTCTACAAATTGAGTAGCACCGAGACTTTCAATGGTGGAAGAGACGCAACTTAAAATATCCCCCCTTCTCACTAAGGAAAAATGAGGAAGCTTGAATCATTTATCAGATTTCCTCACCTCTGTCACCAATCCTGGGAGAGTGCTCAGCCTCATAACCATCTATGATGTGGTCAGGTGGCACATTGTGTCTGTCAGGTGACATCAACCTATCAGGTGACAGGTGCTGTGGTCGTTCTGAACTGCTCTGTGGAAGGGCCGAGTTGGTGGTCATTGTGGCCCACTGTTGAACCCACTGTGGGGTTCCTGGCCCTCCTTTATTCTGAAAAAGAATAAATTTACATGTAAAGTGACGTTAAAATGGAGGTGGAGATTTCACATCAGACAATGATTCTCATGTGCATTATGATTAACCAACCAAAATTTTAGGTTTCTGTACTGAAAAAAATCAAGGATGAAACATCAGTTATACATGTACATGTAGTCATGTACTTCCCATGTTACTGGCAGGAATACGTAGAAGCAGCAGGCTTTTCAATACAAATAGAAAATGCTTTAATATTCATATGCACCTTCTCAAAAGCATGCCCCTTCCTTAAATTTTTAAACCACGGATAAATGCAATACATGTAGACTTACTCCTTCAGATATTTGTACAAAACTTCTTCCTTCATAAGGACCTTTTCATATGTACATGTATGCCCATAATTCACTATTATTCCTTTCTTCCAGTGTGTTTATTTCTGCAAGTTTTTCATCACTATCACATGTTTTATACACACTGGATTCAACACAGTTCTTATGAACTTTGGCAGGCTACTAGGTCCCCGTTTTTCTCCTGGATAGGCAGCGGTAAATGTAGGTAAAACCCCTTCCATGACATTGCCAAACACTTGTTCAAACTTCAGCACTTTTGAGATTTAGACTTTGCATATGCATTTGATAAGGATAATATCATGCCTATCACAGATATTGGTTACTGCCTTGAAAAGATCCCAAGTTAACACAGAACACACATGTGGGATGCTCAATACTCTCATACACACTGGAAAGTTTCCAATCACTTTAATACACTCCATATGTCACAGCATTGCATCATGTCCACTTGCTCCAAACTACAATTTCGTAAGAATGGAGATTTCTATTCTGTATTTGTGTAGCTTTTCCACACAATTTTGAAGAGGTACATGAAGTTGATATTATGACTGTAAAGGTCAATCTATCAGTCTTTTGAATTCACAACAAGTGTAACAAGCATTGTCAAGTGAATAGATTTGCACTGTTTGTGTTCATTTAGGGACAAACAAAAGGGAAACCAATGAACTGTTGAGTCTAAACAAGAAAACAGGGAGCAGAAATATTTGGCAGGTCACTCCATATAGGGATGGTCATGAGGTGAACTCTTACAAAAAGGTATGTTGGAGGAGTGATTCAGTTTACTTCATGAACCAATTTAATTTACATGTAGGATGCATTATAAATGGAGTTGGACAAATTCTCACACTCAGACCCCAATGCTCTAATCATGCTTGTGAGGCAACACATATCAAGCATAAACATAAACAGCAGTGATTATATTTGGTCAAAGAAAATGTATACTGCTGATCACAATTTTGCATGCGTGCATAGTTTACAAACTCCATGATACACTGATTATCCCCAGTCTTACTTATGTCTTTCACAGAAAGTGGTTTTGGCAGCAGATTACTACTGCTATAGTGCTTAGCATTTTATCTCCCCCCACATTTCCCATTTTCTTGCTTAAAATTCAGAGATTTCCTAGAGACTTGTATTGCTTGCCAAGGTTCTAATTGGATGTTGAAGGCTGGCTGGCTCAGTTTGAAAAATCTTCGATCTCTTTCATATGCATCATGATCATGGAATTCATGTAATACCCGGCACTTAAAGTTCTAACAAAGTATGTAACATACTTCAAAAAGAATGTTCACAGAGCATGTGCACTGTGGAAATGAAAAAGCAACAACTAGATGATGGAACCTGTATAAAAGTTTACTTATCAATGCAATGTAAAGCTCAATTTTGATGATAAAAATTACAAAGAAATACAGGATGAATGGAAACACAACTACATGTAGCTAATAATAATTTCCACATGTTGTTTATACCCAAACCATACACACAATATTCAGATAAACTTTTTCAAACATCAAACATTTCATAAATGCCCAATAACTATATCACAACAGTAAGAGGTGGTTATTTTGATCTTTTGATATTTTCCCTAGGAAGTAAAGCTAATTCTCTTACCTTTCCTTCCATATCCTCAATTTTATCCACAGCTGTCCTGCTGCTACCATCCCCTCTAATTCTCAACCCAGGTCCTCCTTTCTCTAGCCTGCTTCCACCATTCTGTTTCCCTGCAAACACCTCCTCCTCCTCCATCTCTTCATCTCCCACATCCTTGTCTGTATCATCATCACTTGGCACTTTCTCTTCTTCCCCGACACCAAAATCCTCATCTATCCTCTCCCTGGCATCCTGGACCTCCTTGGACTGAGAATCGCTCTCGATGGTGTAGGTTCCCGTCTCGCTCACGTCATCCCCTCCACCTCCATCCTCCGCTCCTTCCATATCATCCTGGTACTGGGAGTCATCCTCCGTGTCCAGTCCGGGACTGACTGGTGTGGTGGGGCTGGGGGAGCCCCGGTTTGGCTTGGTCTTCTGACTGGACTTTACAAAAGTTCTTTGGCGTAGGTTGGTTGGAGGGAGGGGTTCTGAAAGACAGTTGGAGCTTTTGTTCTTGCGCTGCATCTGCTGGAAGTTGATGTCGGCTTTACGAGTAAAAATAAGAATAAATGGGGCTTTGTAAGTATCTTTTATGCAAGGTTATTCACAGGTCTTCTTAATTACAGTACATTCAGTGACATAGCATCAAGCCTTCATGAACTCTTTTAATGCCAAATTCACGACCTGCAATTTCACTAAAGTGCCAAATTTGCCGATTTACAGGCACATTAGGCAACAATGGGTGATTTCAAGTTCGGTGTTGAAAGCTGGTGTTGGTGTTGGGGCAGAACTAGCACCAGCCACAACACCGAACCTGAAATGAAGCTGTGCTGGGATTGACTTCACTAGGTGTTGGGCTATCAATAATGTGATTGGTATTATTTTTATAAACCCAAATTCGGTGTTGGGGCTAGAATCAGCAGCATAATTCACGCTCTCAACACCAACACCAACACCAACACCAAACCTGAAATCACCCAATGAACAATTGGATTGCACAGTGCAATAATTGAAAGCTTATGCTAAAACTGCCCTCTAAAGGAAAATCATGTGGCGCTAGAGATATCTTTTTAGTGGCACATAAAATGTTAAGCTAATTTCAAATGACATATTTGATATCAACAGGCTAGAATGATTGCCTATGCGTATTTTAGTCTTTCAACCATTCAACAAGATTCAAGAACAAACATAAACCTACCTTGGTAGCCTGGTGATGGAGTCTCGGGTGTACCTTTGGGAGTCCGACGCCCCCCAGGTCCTGCATTAGACCATGCATCTGTCCTGGAAGACAGCGGGGAAGCCCTGGGGCTCTGATTGAATGAGGTGCAAAGATGGGGTGAAGAAATGAATCACTCAGTTTCAAACAAGCCATTTCAGTGGAAAGTATATTTGTCTACTTCAAGAAAGTACTGGATACTTTATCAAGTTTACAGAAATTTACCTGACTGCATGAAATACACTTTACATGTAGTTGTTACATATATTTATCAGTCAGGAATAAATGCACTTTTGATAAAACATGCATTCTATTTTCCCAAAAATGTTTCTTTAAGTGATCCAGTTTGACATTGTCACTTATCATCTTACTCTGCCAAGCAACAAATTTTAAACCTTAAAGAAATAATCAACAAAACAACAAAAAAATCATCATTTGAACTCAAACATCAAAATGTACATTAAAAAAATCAAACATCTGACAAAGTACTTACCTTCTTCATGAAAAACATGCTAAACATACTCATTTTACAAAGTCAGATTAAAACATTGATTGTACACAATGATATCCGACACTGCCCTAAAATGAATGTTCTCCCTTCGGAGGTCTAACCTGAGAGTGATTCTATCATGCAAGGATCATCTCTGCCCCTTATCTGATCTCTAAATGAAATCTTCACACCCTAACCTAGTTACTAGGGGGCCCCAAAACTACTCCAGTTAACCCTTTGTCTGCTCCATCCCAGTGCTACCGTACTTCACAATATGAACTGTATACATGGGGGCCTAATGATCAAGGGAGGTGGGAGGGAGTTATTATATTGGGGGTCTAATGCATAAATCCTGCCCGGGAGATCATTCTCTTAAATCCATCATCATCTTCAATGGAGCCGATGAAGTTGGGTCGAGTTTCATCCCATAAACATGCAAAGCCTCATTTGAGATTTGTCTCCAAACAGGAACTCCTGAACAGGTGTGTCATAAGCTATGGAAGTCGAATTTAGATCTTTAACTCTTCATCTTCATGTTTTAAACACAGGTACAAGAAAGTAAATAATTAGTCATTAATTATATCTGTATTATGTTATGAAGTGCTAAGGTTTCTTAATGACGCAACAATTGATTGAAGGCACGGACAATCAAGTTGCCTCATCCATGTCCTTAAAGTAGACTTTAGGGGCATTGTGCTAATTTTGGATTATAGGTAAATAAGTCTTAATCCTGATGCAGCTCAGGTTTCTGGCAGGTCTCAACATCCCATGACAGACCTGCCTTTAATCTATTTCTCTTAGAACTCAATATAGGCTTTCAAGACACACCAGCAACTTACTGAAATTTGACTAAAACCCATATTGGAAGGCTCATTGAAAACGAATATGAAGCATTAATTCCACAGGGTTTGGACTAAGCACTCTCACTGCAAGCACAGAAAGAGTTCTAAGTGGACTTTGAATAGCCCTATTGAATGAACCTAAAATCTATGTAGGACGAAAGAGCTTTCACCGACCTGCGTGACTGCTTCCTCCTCCTGACTCTTCTTCATCAACCTCTCTGCCTTGAGCTCCTCCATCATACGTGTGCTCTTCTCTATCTTCTGCCTCACATTCTGAGGGATGCAGTTCTGGAGGCTGTCCGGTCTCGCCATCTTGGGAGCAGCATCGTTGCTCCCAAAGTCGATGGTGAACCCGATGGCTTTCTCGCTGGATGCCATGAGTGTGATCTCTGCCTGGGGCTGGGGACGGGGCGGAGGCTCCTGATGGGTGGGACGGCGGTCAGAGCGGTTGTAGATGACGACAGGGATGTCCCGTTCAGGTTCGTTGGAAGGAAGTCTGGAGGGTCGCTCGTGAGGGGACGGAGATTCGAGAGGGCGGTTGTCGTCTGATGAACCTATGAGAGAGAGAGAGGGAACGTTTGATATTTGATGGTCCTAGATATTGTTCTTGACCAATTTTATGCTTTCATCTTTTGGACATAGTAGGCCTAAATATCTGATTTTCTGGACACATTCAAACATGTTTATTATGTCAATGTGGAAAAGATTTTAAAAGTATAATTATACCAAGCCACATGAAGTGTGGAATTCTGTACCTCAATACTGTTCATCCATTAGATTCTCTTGTACATACCTTGTGTTGAGTAAGTATTAGCTCTTGATCTCAGGTCGTCTGGTGAAGTGCTACCATCAGGGGAAGGATCTTCACTTTCACCCCACCATGCTGGTTGACCATACAAGGGAGAACCATGGGCTGCTGGTCGATGATCTGAACAAAACAATCAAACTCATAGTATTAAAAAAATAGAATTTATGAATGCAAACTATTTTCATTCATTGCTTTATATCTCTGTCTTTCTTGTGATGTTATAAATGTTTGTAGAGTGATAGGACTCAAATGATAGCATACTATATAATGAATTCAGCCCCTCCCCCCCCCAAAAAAAAAAATAATAATAATAAAAAATAATATATAAATAAATTAAAAAAAAAAAAAAGTTTTGACATACATGTAACTGGCACTGACGAAAATGTACACATCAAAAGTTTAAGAGAAAATTACGAACCTGCACTTTCATATTATTGAAGTTATGTTTAATACATACATTAAATTTTACACAAAAAAAAGTTGTATGCATATGTCCTATAATCCTATTCTTACCACATACTATTATAATGTACCACTGAAAGGAACATTTTAAGCAAGAATTTACAATAAGTACACGATCATTCAGGCAGCCACTATGTGTAAGGAACATCCAAAGGCTCCTACATCCATGTAATACTGTAGTATTCTTAATTTTACCAGCAGATAAAACACCTCTTTCTTTGGCAGGACAATGTGACAAATAAATATAATGCACACATACAGTATGAATATTGTAGAATTCATAATCTAACAACTTGCCTCCAAACAAAGGCTTCATCAAGAGAGAAACAGGAGCCTCCTAGCAACCTTCCCAATCGATTCATTTCCTAAGTCATTAGCACTAGTGAATCATGGGTTCTCCATTCTCCTTCACACCAACTAGTGTTTCAATTATCTACTTACGAGCTATTACCCAAGTAATATACCTCTTCCAATTGCTCTTTGTGACTCCATGCACAAAGTGTGATTAACTGCACAACACCCTTGTTTTGTTACTGATGTTGGAACACTTTGATCTCGGAGAGATTTTTGGGGGGTTTTTTTGTAAACAATAATAGACTGTTCTAATGAGCTACACATATATATATATATATATATACAGCTCACCATCCTACTCTCTTCTTCTGTCATTTCTTTCTCTAGCTGTTTTTGGAAGTTGACTTAATACCCCCACAATTAGATCTCCATAGACAAGTCTTTACTTTTATATCTTTTATGTCTCTGTCTATATCTCATGCAGACAGAATCACCAATGATCAAAAGTATTCAAACTTAAGAAGTGTAGATTACAACAACCCTTATCTTTTCTCTTTTAAATTCCAAAATGTATCCCTCCCATGTTCCCCTCCCTTGCCCAACACACGCTTACTCTCTTCATCAGCTAACAGCCAATTAACGTTTGACATTAAATTACACTCTCGGAGAAATTGTACTTGAAGTTTGAACCAGTTTAGATTTTTAAAGAAAGAGTTTGTTGGAGCACGTAAATTACAAACCATTGAACAATTACACAAGCATAACACTCACAACCTTACTGAAAAAATCACACATCCTCTCACTTATAAGTACTGCGAAATACAAGCACATGTTAAGAAGAGAAAGTACCGTAATCTTACCCTCTCTCCCGTGTCTCCACAATGTCCTACTCCTAAACCCAAGACACTACCCTATCCTTGGACTAAAGTGACTAGACACAATATTTCTTCTAACGAGCAGAGATGACTAATTGACAGCCGTCAAGAAAAAGAACTCAAGAATGCCGCATTCTGAGACACAAACTCATTTGAAGGCTTGAAAAGCAGGAAGTTATTTGTGCACATGGTTTAAATTTGGAGAGTGGGATCTTTTGTTTGATCTGTTTCCTGCTGGCACATGTCATGTATGATGACCGTGAAAGCATGCAGTTTACAGTTGAAATCCAGGGGTACCCCCTAAGATCACTGGATCTACATGTATGTACTAGGTATCAAAGTCGTCTCAATTAATTATCTAAGGTTCCTGATTGGTTTCGGAGTGACGAGCGACCTTGTTATCAGATTCTATCTAATTGTTCAATTTCATATGTTATCACAGAATATTTGTTCATCAGCACATATTCTGAATGGACATACTGAAGCCAAAATTTCTCTTCACACCCCTTCCCCATCCATTAAAGTTTCAGTTGTGAATATGCATCTGCCCTTTCACAGACCTCTGCCTTTATGTCCTTGAGGGTTCACTCATTTTTTTCCCTCATTATTTTTTCCTCAATCAACACATTGTAGCTTTGTGTATGATATATTTAAGCATGTATAGGAAATATTAACATTCTGATGGATGATTTTGAATAACATCTCATTTAATGCTCAAGACTGCTTGAAATGGTTAATGAATCTCCGTCACAACCAAAAACTCTATATACATCGACTGTTTATAAAATATGTTTATGAGGCGAGTTGGCTCAGTCGGTAAAGCGTCTGCCTGTCAAACCAAAGGTCGTTGGTTCGAATCCACCCCGGGCGGATGACTGAAGTCCGCATTGTGTGTTAACGTGTCCCTCCCTTGTTTCATAGACGCAGGCTATGTTACAGTGGATAACACTCTGTCCCTCGGATAGGACATTAACTGGAGGCCCCATGTAGAGGACAGTCACCACCTTTGCACGTAACGAACCCACTGCACTATTTGAATAAGAGTAGGGGGAAACCCCGGTGTAGTGGTACACCTGCACATCCCAATCAGTTATATCAGGAGGAGAGAACTAAGGGTTACAGTGATTCAGTTCGCTTTTCCCCTCCCAGGCACAGGTGATGCCAAATACTTAAAGCTCATAGACAGTCTTGGTAGCAAAAATCATACTGGCAAGAAACTTATCTGACATAGTCACATACTATTCTCCTTTTATCATAAGACTTGTGTACGAGATTATTTAACATTCCATTCACGATTTCGAACAAATTTTAGTGTAAATATCTGTAAGAAACGCTTGGTAACGGCTTTTCACTGCCTCACGCTAAGACCTTATCCACCCGAAGGTTCCCCACACAATAAACCCAGTGCTTCGTACTATGTGTAGCATATTCTATAACACACAGCAATCCTCATGTGAGTGTTGTGTGTGGCCGTTGTTTGAATTTACATCCCCTCTTTTTTGGGCCAGGGATTTTTATTCTTTTCACCTCTAATTCGATAAATATTTCACTTGAGGAGGAAAAAACTTCACAGCATCTTAGTTATGTTAGTACCCTGCTATTTCTTAAGTAAAATCAAAGAAATCTCACGAAAAGTTTGTGAGGGCTTCCCAAAACTATCTAATACCTTTAATAATAATTAACTAGTACAGAGGTCCTTTTTGCTCTGCAAATGGGTGATTCTGTCCAATGTGTCCATATGACATACGTCCTTTTCCCTCCTACTGTGAAACCAGAAATTTTCGCGTGCATAAAACTTTCGCATATTTCGCGAGTGGTCGAGATTTGCGAAAATTTCATGCTGCGAAATAATATAATCACAATTGAAACAACATAAAATTATTGCAATTTGCAAAAGTTTCTTCCCACAAAATGGGCTGTAATTAACAATTTAACAGTATTTCTTCAAATAATGAAGAAAATCTCAATATGATAATAAATAATGGTGCTTTCTGGTATCACTACCATTAGTCATGATCATATCGAGAGATTTTTAGTTTGTGGATGATAAATATATATATATATATATATATATGCCATATGTCGTACAGGACACATTGCATGGAATCGCCAAAATAATGGTTCCGGGTTTTGTCTAAAGACCACTGTATTTCTGTGACTCAGTAATTGTGGCACATTAACCCATTACCTGAAGATAATTAAAATATCAAAAGATATTAAAACAGTAGCCTGTGCAATGACTCTCAAATCTAATTAACCTAAATAACATGTAGTTGATACCAGTGCATGCTATATGTAGTGCTAAATTTAATTACATTAATCATACACCTGTAATTACGCGAATCACCAATTAGAGTACACAATAACCAGTCCATCTCTCCAACCACCAATCAATCCAAAAGTCTATCTCTCAATTACATCTTCCAAACATTTCATCCATTAATGCACTCCTCAATGTATTCTCTAATCCATATATCATGAAATTTGACCAAAATGATTCTGTATCAAGTTATAAGGTAATCAGAAAACAAATGCAATTCAATAACACTTTCTTGAAGAGATTACTTTATACAGAATTATGCTGTACATCTTGAGTGGCATTATAGACTCACCTTGTAAGCTAGCTTGCTTGCCGTAAGTATTCCTGCTTTCCTTGGCATTTCTTTTCTGCATTGCCCTGTGAAGGGACTGGTTGTAATCGGGTGGGTTCTGTCTTGTCAAGAACGCCTGCTAACAAACATATATTCAAACCAAAGTAAAAACAATGTTTGATCAACTATTCCACAACACAGTACATACCGGTACACCAAATATGTAGACTGCTCTGTGAGAAACAAAACGGTCACCTCTAGGACCTCAAGAGTTTCAAATTGTGAGGAATATTAAAAGCGTTAGCTTGATCTTTTGACTCTGTTCAAATTATTATACACTGTATACGGTCAAGACTTGGCATGCCATGCTGGGAGTCTCCATGCATGTTCCATCCTGTACGAAGTAAAGTACGATATGGATAATCAAATTATATTAGGTCATGGATTAATAATAGTAATTCTCAACCTAAGCTAGCTCAATGGATTTGGATCAAGTCCATGGTTCAGGTGTTCAGAAATACCCTTTATATTGGTTGGAAAGATAATTTTACGATGAAAAGACTGCTACCATACAACTAAAATGATTTTCTTTTGCTTTTAAATTAGCAATACCAACCATTTTCTGATGGAGGAAGTATCAATACAGGAGAATTGCAATGTAAACAATAATCATCAAATTAAAATATATCCATCTGCAATAGATTTACTTCAATTTTATTTCATGTACACACATAATAAACTAAACATAACAACTCACCAAGATACATTTCAGAAAAGCAACTTGAAGAGAGAGAGAGAAAAAGTTTTGGAGACTGATGTATATTCCAAACATGACTACGAACCAGCGTGGCCTTCATTTTGAATGATATGTTCCACAAGCACTCATCTCAGATCCCAAATAGGACTCATTTAATGCTTCTCTACTCTTTCTTACATGCATCTATTTTCTAATGTCTTTATTTTAAAAACATTATACATAACTTCATGAAGACTAAAATAGTTTAATGGGAGGTTGTTTTTTTCTCACGTAAACTCTACTGATATTTTTTTCTTTCTCATATTTCAAATTTTAAAAATGTTGAAAATGGGTGTTGAAATACAGCCTGAAACTTGACAAGCTGTTTGACAACAAGGTGTGTTTTTCTACCTAGTTGCTGAAAATGATAGGAAAATATTCTATGGGGTTGGAGTATTTTGCTGTCTGTCAGATTCAAATGCTATTTAGTTCTCAAGCAGAGGGGACTAAAATAACACAGTGTGGATTTGACAGGATTACAAGAGTATTATTTTCATGTCAAACGAGGTGTCATCATGTTTCCATGTTTTGAACACTATTTCATCATTATCCACGAGTAAGAAAGTATAAGGTTACCAATTACTTTTGCTCTGGGTTTCTCAAAATCTAATTCAGTCCTTTTCTTGTTCTCACTTTCTCTTTTTCATACAAGTCAATCTCACACAATCTAAAACTACTAGACAAATACAACATGCTTCATACAACCAATGAACTGAATAACCTTTACAGTGCAACATACATACATTGTATACCACACAAATAGTGCAAGCTTCAGAGTTTATTACTAAAAATATGTTCATATGCACTGAACAATCAAGTCATTTCACCAATCAAAAACAGAGGCCCAAGGCCAAGACTATTATTATCATTGCACAATCTAAATTTGTATTTATAGAAGTTATATTATGGAACAGGTGTAATAAATAAACTATTTAAAGGGAACTCGGCAATGCAAGGCCCATCACATGACTTGCTTTGAAAAAATCAAGAAAAAGATAAGAAATCATAATGAACAAAAAAAAAATGAATACAGTTTAGTTAAAACCCATTTCATTTTCCATTCTAATTCCAATGCTTCCATGCAGGGGACATGCTGCTATGCTTGTATATATAGACTCACATCCTCATATTCCTCCTCCTCCTCTACTTCATAATAAAAGTCCCTCAAATCATTCATTTCCTGTTGCGGGAAGGGGGATGGTGGGGGATAGAACAGCACACGCAGTGAGACATAAATTTACCGACAAAAAAATTGGTTTTACAGGAAAAAGGTGTATCACACTGACAGATGCAACAGCTACACGTACATACTGTACATTGCATGCAATGTACTATAGCCATCGCAATACACAGGAGATACATGTATCCTGATCACAGTACATATAATGCAAAGTTCTCAAAATACATAAAACTGATTTCTTGACAGAGATGTGAAACTTTTCTAAATACCAATGGACTATTAAAATTATAATTGACATATAATACATGTATAGTTTTTTTAAAGGAAGGGATCTACTTTTTAAAAATAGAAAAAAGAACAGTGGCTACTTTTAGGGCACTTTGCCTACCACTATAAGATTGCAGCATAAAGCAAAGACAACCAAAAAAAAAACAAACAAACAAAACAAAACAAAACAAAAAAACACATACCAACTGTTGCCTAGGGGTTGTAAACTTGTAATGCATAAAATCATTGAAAATAATGACAAAATCCAGACTACAAAATGTGCTTACAAGGAGCCCTAGAAACCCCCCCCCCCCCAAAAAAAAAAATTGTATCATGATGGCACCCTTTCACAAATGAATTCATAACTCTGTGTCTTGTTTTAACCTTACTTTTAGCCATCATAGAGAATAGAATGGGAAAGGGAATGGGGAGAAAATAACAGAGAGCAAGAGTGGGTTAGGGGGGATCTAGGATGTAATAAGCCTACTGTGACTGATCTCTGTGGGATTTAACATTATCTCTGAAATCTGAGTTGTGTTTTGAAATATCATGCTGCCTGATCAGTTGCAGGCATCAATTTTCATCGAATGATAAGAGTGATATATAATCCATTCATATCTCATTTATAAAGTGACTGATCCATGTAGATGTAAACATCAACCCTGGGAAATAGAATGTATTAGATTTTAACAACAAATCTATTTTTACGCATTTTCTGTGCACAAGGCTTACGAGTCATGACTGTAATATTAATCTATGCTCTACGAATGTTTAAACTATATGTGTAAATCATTGGATAAGCAGCTATAGTCATTGTGTAGATAATTTCGAAAAGAGGGAATGCAAGAAAAACAATACTTTATGTGTTGTTCTAATGTCTTTATTGACATTATCTCTCAGGAGATACAATATTTGAATAAAGAAAGTGAAGAAAATATAAACTTTTATATGTGTATTTTCAAATATGAATATTGCTTTTTTAAAGAAAAATTTCATATTTGATTACTCATGATATTCACTTTGAAAGGATATCATCACACTGGTATCAGAAGTAGGTGCAACTGCCATTGGAATTCCCACCGCTCTCCATACCTTTCTGATTAATATTTTAACCCTAAATATTCACATGGATAATCAAAAAAAGATATACTTTCAGGTGTAAAATTTGGAGCTTCAGTCAATGATTTTCATCAAAAATAGGCCTAGTATACTTCCATGGAAGCAAACTTCAATATACATAAGTGTAAAATACATAGTGTAAAATGATGAGGAAAAAAAAGAAGAGAAATTATTAGTCATCAAAACACAATTGCATAATTCAACGTTTTAAATTCTGGAATGGGATTTGCCACACATAGCACAGAAAGGTCTTACAGCAGCATGCGTTACCAGCAAATGAGAGGTACAAATCATTGCAAATATCTACAATACGACACAGAACAATTCCACCATAAGAGGGAGCTATGTCATTAGAGTCTAAGATATAATTGAATGACTTGGGGAAACAAGCTACTTCATACTCAAAGCGTCAAAGCACATTGCAATGCTGCATTTCCAATACTGTCCATGTAATAACAAGCAATTACAGAGCACATCTTCACTAATGAGCAAATGCACAGAAATACTTCACAAATTGAAGGACACACCTCTTCATTATCATATCCAATCCATATCAATTCTGGAGGATAATTTACTTCTGGTGCCTCCTTTTTTTTATTGGAAAGCATGTAATTAAACCAATAAAACATAATTCAGCATCAATAAAGATCATCAGAACTCATTGTTTGAAATTTCACAATATATTTTTACCATGTCTGACAGGGGGTATCTTCTTTTTTTTTTCATCAAAGAAGCTTCCTTATTCTTCCCTCTTTATTTTCCAAGTGCATTGCCAATGTGGCATGCCTTCCCTCATATACATGAGATATGACTACACCACCATCCAAGCATTCATTTTGTAGGAGTACCTCTGCATCATAAGTCTGTTTGATTAATCTTCAGTGATCATGATTAGGGATGTATCCCTAAGAGATCAGATGAATGCTTTACCATCTGGTTGAATTTCGGTTTACGCTTTGTTTACAATGTGCATTTCAAATGCCATATTTTCGTGCAGAAGATCCATCCATTTGCACATACATGTACATGTATTACTCATTAAAAAAATGAAGTGTGAAACATTAAACCAAGATCAAGAATAGGTCAAATTACATCTGACGGAGTCATTACAAATCTAATAAGCATACTTTTATGTTTTGTCATTTTTAATGCTTTTTTCTTTTCTTTTAGTGTTATTATGCATGCATAATGTAAAGGATCAACATTTTAATGAAACTTGATAATCTTTCAGTTTCTATGATCATATACTTCTCTCCTGAATTATTGATGTTGCTTGCTGGTTACTGCATTTTTTTCTTTATTTTTTTCTGTTTGTAAAGGAAACTCAAATGTTTTCTTCAACTTGTATGTTTTTTATGGTAGCAAGGAATATACTCAATGATTAAACGCACAATGAACTCTGGGAAGGTATGGAAGGTAAACTTACCTGCTTGATGAAGCCTTCTTGGTCCTTGACCACTGAAATGTTGTCTGGCTGTAGGCTATCAAATCGATAGGTTATCGGATGTAAGAATGTTGAGTCAAGGAACAATCAAAATGATCGCATAAAAACTCATAGAAGATTAAAGCAAAGATGGTTGTAACTTGTAAATGTAAGATACATGACTGGTCGAGTGAAGAAAAGGAAAATTACAACAATAATGGATTAAAACCTAACATGATACCCAACCTGCCTACAAAGGTCACCAATGGATTACATACAAGAAGTCTTGGACAAGTGGGGTTCTGAACAGCTCCCATACTCAGTTGTCAATCCTGTCTGTGACCATTTCAGCAGGTGCGCATGTTAGCTTCAAAATATGCCGCATGTTGAAATAATGCAATTTTGAGTTTGTACCAAAATGTTAGCATTGCTAACTGTTTGATAAAAACAAGATGAAAAACAATATACTAGTAGTTACTGGTATTCATTCTAATTCTAAAACAGAGCAATTAAAGGGGTACATCCTAAAAATTACCATTTGAAATTCTCTTTATTATTATGTCTGCAGTTTCTTCATGTACTTGTACATGAATGTTATACACAAGGAGAATGACCTTTTCAAGACATACTGTAATCATTCACTTGTCAAGTATTGAGTTATTTATGTCAACATTTAGAGGATCATCTCATTCCTATCTCCTACCCCATTGCTCTTGCCCCCCTACCAACTCTTCATCACTTAGTTACTTACTATCTCCTCACTCTGTCATTGCCCCTGCCCCTCCCTCCTTCCCTCCTCTTTATCTACCTCCTTATAACCCCCACTCCTTTCCTCTACTCCCTCCTTGCCTCCCCTTCTACCCTCTTTCTGCTGCTCTCATTTCTTGGTTCCTCCTCTCCTCCTCCTCCTCATTTCCACTCCTTCACTCCCCTTCTTTTGTCTCTCGTTCCCTGCTCCTCCTCACTGCCTGTACTTCCCCTCTAACTTATGGTACAGAATCCCCTGCACCCAGGGCTCAATCAGGAGAGTCAGGGACTCCTTATTCAATCCTTCTCTTAAATTCACTCCTCTTTCTATCATCCCTTCCATTTTCTATTCCTTCTTCTTCCCTCCTCCCACTCTTCTTATCCCCCCCCCCCTTAACTCCCCATTCAAGCAAATGGGTCTGGCTTCTCACTCATCCCCTCCCAACAAATGTATACTATTGTAATTATTTTATAGAAGTTAGTTATACATACAACTGCAGTTTTGTAAGCTTACTTATCAAAATTTTGTTATACTATGTTAAGCGCTAGAGACTTTTTATAAGTATTATGTGCTATATAAGAAACTATTATTATTATTATTATGATTATTATTATTATTATCATTATTATGATGATTATTATTATTATCATTATTAGTATTAATATTATCATTATCATTATTATGATTATGATTATTATTATTATTATGATTATTATTATTATTATTATTATTTACTCCTACCAACCTCTCCCTCTCCCCTTCCCATCTATCTCTCTTATTTTCAACCTCCCTACCTCTTCCCATCTTCCTCCCCCTTCCTATCTTTCTCCCTTTCCCATCATCCTCCATCTCCCTGTCTTCCCCCTCCCTAACAGAATGCCCTCCCCTAGAGTACCCCAATTCAATCTGGACAGTGTGGCTCCTCACTCATCTCTAGCGTGACAATGGGGAAGCCAATCTCTCAGTCTCCAGTCAATAAGATAGTGAGTGAATTAAAAACCTTCAGACATCCCGCTGGGCTGGTGGATGCTTCGATATTGGGTGAGTGCAGGAGAGATAACAATAAGAAAAGAAATAAAGGGAACTGCATTGGACAGCAAACAGTTCATTAAAATGACCACAGGGGATTTTACTCCGCTCTTATTGCAATCGCTCGTATCATCTAAATGAATACCAGAATGT
Source organism: Heliocidaris tuberculata (assembly GCA_025618425.1). Lineage (NCBI taxonomy): Eukaryota > Metazoa > Echinodermata > Echinoidea > Camarodonta > Echinometridae > Heliocidaris > Heliocidaris tuberculata. The sequence continues at coordinate 22,292,816 of CM046834.1, forward strand.
GCATTCAAAACCTCCAATGTTAGATTTTCCACAAATTACATTACATCACATTGATATGTATGCACATACCAAATTTAGGGAAAATCAGGAAATTATATACTTTCTGATGATAGAAAGCATTTCTAGTAATTCATAGTAATATCATAGAGCCCCAAAAGATTACATAAGATGACATCTGCATCAACAATCCAGCAGACTTGTCTGTAATCCAGAAGGTGATATTCATACTGAAACACAGTGCATTATTATTTGAGCCAAATACCTGTGTTACTTGCAAAATAGATGCAACATACAAGCTTCGAAATTCACTACATACATCAAGAATCAATTTAACATATTTTGCTACCCAGTAATTGATTAAACAAAACCCAGAGAATTCAAAGACAGATAAAAATAACAATGTACATGATCTTTTTAGGAGGATGTGGTTAGGAAAGACTAATATTTTGATCCAGATATTTGGATTTGTTGAATCTAATCTGATTGAAAGAATACATATGTTTATGATCTATATCACTTCCAAATAATTAAGTCTTCCTCTCATGCATGTCAAGTAGAACTGCAACAGTCTACTACAGTACAGGCACATGTTATGTAAGACTTTGTTTTCACATGATTCATATTCTAAACTACACAGATATGTAACTTTTACAACCTTGCAATCATATATTGAATACATACATGTATGTATGACAATATTCCATTAATCCTTGGAGGCAAGTGCGAGGGAAGGGGGAGGGGGGGGGGGGGGGGGAGGGGGGGGGGGGGGGGGAGGGGTACAAACTCAACTTACATGAAGCCAAAACCAATAATTTGGCAAATAAAGTTTCATTGTCCATTTTAATGGAACCTAGCCACTTTCACTGTTACACTACATGTACATGTAGTTTCCTTGTATTGTGTGTAAAGAATGAGATGACATGCCAGCGTTGAAAGCGGCCACCTTGGCGCAGGTTTATCATCACTCAACAAGATAATGAATGTGATTAATCTAAACGCAAAGGATATCATATCCAAACCGGATTGAGTCTCCTTTCTTCAGCTGGATGTAGGTCTCCTCTGGAATCCTTGAATCATTCACAAATGTCTGCAGGAATGAACGATAAGAGAGAGAGAGAGGGAATACATTTAACACATACATACGTACAGCTGGAATGAGAGATAATGTCATTGTGTTGTTAGATATGCATGATATATACATGCACATGTAGCTAGCACATAGAGAAGGGGAGGGAGGAAGGGGAGGGAGGAAGGGAAAGAGAGGGAGGGAAAGAGAGGGAGGGAGAGAAAAAGAGGGGAGAGGGGGAGAGAGAGCAAGATAATGCAGAAAAATGTGCTGAAGCAGAAAGTAGGAGGGAAGAAGAAAGAGAAAATTAAGGACAGGGAGAGAGGGGATCTAAAAAGGAGATATGGAGAGGAAGAAAAATAAAAAACAAGCCGGGGTCATGACAAAGAAACATACCTTGTACAACAGTGTATACAGACTTAAAGTATTGTAGGCATATTTTCAAGCAGCACTGTACATGGGAGTATTTTTACCTATCAATTTATCAACAGATAGATAAAGAAATATGTTTACAGATAGTTGAATATAAACAAGTGCGACGTTAAAATCAAGCAGACAGTCCTGCCGCCACTGCACATAATGAGGTGACGGTGGTATTTCATGTAATTCAAGTACATTGCCAGTAGCTGTTTATCAGTTTTCCTGGGATTGTTGACAGAAATTCATTTGGGAGCCCACATAATTTTGCAATGACTAATTATAAATTCGCTAGTATATTCATACATGTACATGAGCTAATAAACAGTGAGTCATTTGACATATTCTGTCAATGATGGTGGTGTTATTCAATATAGGACAAGTCCATGTACTGCGCATGAAGGTGTGGTATGGCATATGGGCCGGCAGTTGTTAGGAAGCAGACAATAGGAAGCAAGGTCAGTTCAGGTCACAGATGAGTGGACTACCTGTTCATGGCTTTGACACAAAGTTTTTAGTTATATGGTATCTAAAATATTTATATTTCACAGAGATATCATTTTAGCACAAGTAGAAGTAGAACTAGCAGCAGCAGTAGCAGTAGTCGTAAATGAGTAGTAATTGGTAGTTGTAATGTTCAAAGTAATGGTAGCAGCATTAGTAGTGCTCAGGAATCTCTACTAATAGATATCTTTATAAATAGATGTGCTTTGAAGTGCCCTGAAAAATCATTGCCTTATTTTGAACAACGGTATGCCTATGGCAACCAGCTTAGAGAACATAGCTGAATTTTGAGGAAAAAATCCTACGAGGCAGTCACTTACTACACCTGGGGCAAGAGTGGCAAATGAAGAATAATATCTTGCCAAATAACACAAGTGTTGCACTGCACAAAGAAGTCAATGCAGTAGAACTTGAGTACTAGCAGAAGTAGTAGCAGAAGAATTCTGGTACATGCACATAACAAACTGCATGGATGTTCAGACAGCATAATATACATACATAACAAAGTTGTTTTACAGATCCATGTAGGCCTATTCCAAGTTCAATACTCTGTACTTCCAACTCCCTCTTTCATACAATCTTACCCATACTAATATCTATATTTAATAATATATTTTCTCAAATGTTGCAACATTCAAATAATAAACCAAAAATGTACGATCCACCTCTAACACAATCAAAGCACATACCTCACAGCTCTATACTGGCAAACCTCTGCCATACTCCATGACTATAACATATCCCATCTTGACAGGCTTGTTCAAAGTCAGGTAATGGAGTTGGATTTAAATTGACACTCTGCTACACAAATACATCCTCCCTAGATATATTTACCCTGCCATGCATGGCAGCACCTCAACCATGTCTCCTTTTGTAATACACTATGAAACATAAATATGAAACACTTAGCACTTTAAACCTTATTGATGACGAGATCATTTTCTATTCATGCGTGAGAGAGCAGCAAGAGAAGGAATGCCATTGAATTGTATTCTGTCAAGCACAATATCGTCATATTTGCCAAACCCGTACCGAAAGAAGTGGTAAAATTGAGTTTGATGTTTCATTGATTCTTTTGGATGAGGCGGTATTGTGGGGCAAAGAGGTGTGCAAGATAAACAAAATTCAGTCACAGTTTCTTGACTCTGTTTTGCTCTCATGATATATCATCAAATCAATATTTTTTTTTTAAGTTCAAAGGTAGCAATGAATCATGTACATGTACATCGTAGGCATGTGTAATAAGGTGCTTCCATGCAGGACATTTATCCATAATCTAACATTCACCCAGGACCTAGGACCTTGTGCATTTTACTTCAACTGTGGAGATAAGTCAAAAGTTTGTTATGTTTGCCTCTTCAAGCACATCAATTTGTAACTACAGAATTTTCCAATTTCCTTCTCCAATAATGAAAGCATAATCTACTATGACAAAACAGGAACTGGAATTCTGTTCATGTTGTTAATTCTCCAAAACATGAAGACAACATTATATGATTGCCCTTTTATTCTTTACTCTGATTTTTCATTTTGTTATCAATCTCTTCTTTTTTTTTGGGGGGGGGGGCAGGTCTTATTCTTAATTAATTCTTCAGTCTTTTCAATGCCAAGTGCATAGGGGATACATTCCTCTTTTTAAATACAATATTACTGTCAAGTACAGTAACATTATGAAACTCTTGCCAACTCCACAGTGGAAGTTATGATCCCGATCCAAGATTTATGTTCTGTGTACATACTCAAATTCTCAGCCTACATGTTAACAGCACTGCTAGCATCCCGACTGAATTCCAGATTCATTTCTTCCCTCTGTCATGATTGATGTGAATTAAAAAGCCTTCCTGTTCCGTTCGGGGGAATCACCTACTGATAACTGGGATTTCCTCCAAACATTGGATAAAAAGCTGGTGTGTGGTCCAAAACAATTTTTCGATATTTTCATTTCCCTGGCATTTTTGTAACTGGATAGAAATCAAAGTGTCTTTGCAAAGAGATAGCATTAAATATCTCTATTTGGCACAAAAGTCAATAATCTTAATATTCACTAGTTCTGTCCTTTGCAAAAAACCATAACTGCATGTTTTTCAACAATCTGCTTGATACATGTATTTCATAGGAATGTAATTCAGGATAGGTCCACCCCCCCCCCCCCCCCCCACCCTGGCCAGAAATCAAGTGTGTAATGGTTCCACAGAGACAAGTAAGTTTCCAATTTCCCCTGTAGCACTAATGTATCGTCCCTGTTTTCCCGAAGTGACGGTGATGAGGAAAAACTCTTTTTTTTTCAAATTTGAGTTTTTTGCATTTTTGGACATCATTCACTAACATCTTGAACCTCACAAAGTTTCAGATCATAATAATGTATAATTATGTAACTATGGCAATAACGTCCACAAGAAAATACCCAGTAAAAGGATTTTCTGTTATCACGAAGTGACGACTTACAGCCGTCCCGTATGTTTTACATACATGGCTGAGATCCGTCACTTTGTGAAAACAAAAGAGAGTGAGCCCTTGAATTGATTTGTGTTTTTACGAAATGATGGTTAAAAGTGTGGTGATCAAGTCCCATATGTTTTACGCGTGGCTGAGATCCGTCACTTCGTGAAAATCCGTCACTTCTCGTCCTTGAATTTTGTGTTTTCAATGACGGTTATGTTTACAGCTCACTCCCCCCCCCCCCCCCCCCCATATATAAACAAATAGGCAAATAATTAGACACAGAACTAAACATTAAAATATGATCTATTCCAGGATATAAAATCTATTCACCCTTCATACTTTAAAAAGCTTGAGATTATGCTTTAAAATTTTGAAAGCGATTTATTCAAAACTATAAACTTTCTTTTAGTTGCGTGCTCATCCGTCACTTCGTGAAAACAGTAACGGTATGTAAAAACAACTTTCTTTAAAATATACATGAGCAAAATAAATGTGGCAAACATTCAGATTTTCCAAACTGTACACCTTTCAAAACCTCAATCATAATGTTACACATGTACATACATGTATGTATTTTGGCAGGCTGATGGAAGCAGGAGTTTTCATGGGGCATGGGTTATTGGTTCCACTTGGGAAGTACGTGCTGCTACTCAAGATTTCCTTAGCACTGCTTACAGGAACCCATGGGGAAGACGTTCTAATATATCTCATTCATCTCAAATACCTACAGTTAAATCATTTGATTTCAGTTGAAAATTTCTCAAGCAAGCAGGTATTCATGAGATTATACACTGGTTGGAGGTGGTTTTCTTTTTTTTTATTGAACATGTATAATGTACATATAGGCCTATGTATTTCTAGTGCAAAGTCCCTGGTGAGTTACAACTGTATCTTGGGCTTCATATTCAGATTGTATTGATTCTAGAATCATGTTAACAATAATACCTGGAATGTTGGGAATCTAAGAATGAAACTAATCGAGTACCCCAAAATATCACAGAACTATTGTAAGGCAATCATTCTCATACCACGCAGTTATCTCGCTTTTCAATAGGTGTATCATTCAGTGAAGATCAGATTAAGCATGTACACCTTAAAAATTGATCTTTTTTTTATCATTATCTTTACTACATGAACCTGGTTCAAATGAACAATGCTCTTACTCTATTTGAATAATGGCTAGTCAAATACTATAATTCTCTATTTCATATAATATATTAAGCGTGCTTACATGACTTTAAACTTCTTACAATCAATAATCTTTTAATTAACTCATTATGCTTCCCAGACATCAAGTCTTATATCCTGCTGATGTTGGCTATCTCTTCCAGGCATACAGCCACTTACATGTAGATGCCAAGTCAGAAGCAAATGGCCAAGGTCAACTCCTCGTTAATAATCCAATATTAATTACCATCATCCTTCTGGTCATTAGCCAGTGCTAATAGTACATTCTATACCATGATGTAATTACTTGTGTAGCACTTAGACTGACAAACCCCTCCCTAGGGGAGTGATTTTCGAGTATATCATTCCTTCCAGACCTGGAGCCACCTCACACATACATGTAAGTCTTATTTACATGATATTTCAAACTCTGCATTTTAACCCGAGGGGGTCAAATGGTTCAAGTCACAATGTCCATATTCAGTGTGGAACTTCTGTTTGTACAAACATCTCAAGTAGGACAAATATCTACTACTACTAATAAAATATTTGGCCTGCAGTTAACAAATTCCTGATGGGCTTTGAAAAATAGTATCATTAGAATTAGAACTAAATGAGAACTAATTTCACTATTTAAAGCATCTGTCTGGCAAACTATTGCTCAAATCTTTGACCGTTGTTACATTTCTAGGGTGGATTCAATTTTTTTCACCACTTTTGTGTGTCACCAAAATAAAAATTGGGCTTGATTACATACATGTAAGTTTAAAGTGAAGTGGAGCTCCTGTGGAAAATCACTAAAAACAGATTATCCAAAGCTAATGGACAGTCCCCCCCCCCCCCCCAGCTTTGAATAATGTTCAAGAAAAATTTCACTCCCACATGAAAAATGCCAGATTGTGTCTACATTTGTACTTTCATTGACAGATTCCCTGAATCAAAACAGTATTGTATTTAAATCAGAATTCATTTGAATGAACCTTCTACTAAAGTCCTGGGGAATGGGCACCATTCATTGTCCACTAAATGTGATGTCATAACCATTTTGGCTAAATCCTTGTTGCAAGACTGTCCACCGTCTAGTCCATGCTTGTTAGTCATGGACAATAATTATGGGAAATTAGTCTTTGTATGAAACAATTTGTGTATGATGAAGGCCTACGCCCAATAACCACACTGAAAGGACAGGTCACTTCATAATGGACAACCTCTACATTACAGGAAGTGGAGTTAAAAATTGGACACATTTTCAAATTTTTTAATCAGACAGATTTTTTGTAAAAAAGTATTCACTTTTAAGTATGTTTAAAATGTCAGCAATAACATTTACAATAACTTTGTAGGTCTGAATTCAAAATGGGATCGTTAATCAGATACGGTTAAAGAAGTGACCCGACTGCTTTGCTTCGGCTCATAACATGTTGTATATACATGTAAAGAGTAGATTTCTGAAAAAAGAAGTTTGTGAACATTTACAGAAACTTGATCTGTAATCATTTAAAAAGAAGGAAAAATATCCCATTTTAAAACAGCAATGAGCAGGAGTTGTTTGTCACAAAGGACACATGCCATCCTTCTGATAACAAAAGCTTTATTGATAATTGAATATACACTATATCTCTAAAATGGTGAAAGCTCATTACAATTATCAAGTGGTGTGACCAAGAAGTTATCGCTGAAGCTTCAGTGATAACTCTGTGGTATAACAATGCTTTTACCACATTAACTGCAGGGGACCAAGTTCCACATTCACGGGCGTAGATACGCATAATTATTCATTGTTAGTGGGGGGGGGGGATGATCTATTCATCATCCCCCCCACTAACAATAGAAAGCGTGTTCGTATCTACGCCACTGTCCGCATCACATTGTCATCAGGAGCATCAGCCTTTAATACTTCATAAATGGTCCAAATGTTTGTGTTTTCACACAGATATGAAAGTTTCTTCGACCATTAATCAACAACACCGATCCTGAAATCAATCTATTGATGAGGTCAAAGGTCAGGTAATGAAATCCATTAATGATGAAACAAGATCAACTCACCCCGTTGAGACTTCCAACGTCCTTTATGGAATGTGTCCCATCAATTTGGTCATATGCGATGACTGAATGCTGCTTGTCTACACTTCGAGACTGGAATGAAAGAAACAAAATGTAAAGACAGAGTACAAGTGAGGGTGAGACGAAAACAATTAGGTTGAGGTCAAGTGATTTCTAACACGTTGAACATAAGCCAGAAAAGTTATTGTGCACGGTAAAATAATGATTCTTCTTCCTTGGGTACAACTGCCTCCTTCAATTCTGAAGATTATTGCAGTCTTTTCAATGGCACCTCTTCCAGTTGTGTATCACACACACACTAAACACCGGGTTGACACCCTACTCTTTGCGAGAAGTGTAGCGTATTAACGTGCATGGGGTGTGAATCTCCTACACACGGGGCCTCCAGTTAACGTTCTGTCCGAGGAACGGAGTGTTTTCCCGTGAACTCGAGCCTGGATCGGGAACGGGGGGGGAATGCTTACACACAACGTCAAGTCATATTCAGAGCCTGAAGACGATCCAATTGCGCCACAGCGCCTCCTGATTTCATTACATTTTGCATACTATGTAACACCACCAAAAAATAAGGTATAGAATCAAATAGTAAAATTTATGTACTTTGATTTCCATATCCAGGCACACACACACACACAATGCCCTTGTGCACAGTCAAGAAAACATGAATTTAAAGAGCATTCTGAAACATGAATGTTACAGGGTTCTTTTACACAAAAAGAAATTATGTGACACTTATCAGCTTAATAAGTAATCAGCATCTGGGTAAATACACACATAACACACATCATAGAAATGTTTAACATAGAAAAAAAAATGTACTTTTCAACCTTCAAAATGTCTACATAGAATTAAATACCACTGATAATATTGTTTCAATTGTAAATTACAGTAAATATCCATTTTTGTAGAGAGCATTTCTACTTCATCCTCTTCAAAATAACAGTCATGTGTGAGTGTACATTAAATTAAGGTGTTACTGGAATGCCACAGCTCCATAGGGCTATTAAAGAGTATGCATCTAGCAAGCCTCGTTTTAAAGGTCTGCACGTATCCTGGTATATAGATCTGCATGATCAACAGTGAGATGGGAAATATTTGCACTGCGGCTCACTTTGTACACATATCTGACATTCTGTCAAATAGAGACCGATCACTTAATTGCCCTGCAAACAACTGACCCAAATTGTTTCCTCTCTAACCAAACATGAATTAAATGATTTAATTATGAATTCTAAAAAGAAATCATTTTTTGTGGTTCTGGTCCAGTGCTCTGAAAAAAGTAATCAATACAGAATATTACAGGTCTACATTGTCACATAACTTTCTGGCTACGACATTTTTTTTTAGAGTTTTTGATCCGAGTTGGATCCTTGCAAACAAATGTTTTTGTCTATCCCTAGTTCCTTCCTTTTGTACCTTTGAGAAAAGATTGGAAACTATTGACAAGATACATGTAAAATAACAATTTCATACAGATTCACAAAAAGAAATCTAGGCTGTACAGTATGTACAGTTTTTGGTATTATTCTTCACACATGAAAACCTATGTTGGAAACGTTAATCACTTGTCTGACATCTACTAACTTGTGTCTCATACAGTACATACAAATCATATTAACTCGGCTGGCTCTTTTATTTGTGGGCTATATAAAAATCTATTTCCGAACTGTTTGGCACTGCATTGTGCAATAGAATTCTATATTCATCAATATCCTCTCAAGACCAATAACCCATAATATACATGTGTATTGTCTAAATTGCCAATTTGCCATACAAAATCACAAAACAAAAAGCATGTATCACTTGTGTATTCATAGCTATTGTCCACAAGAGCTGAGCATAAAGCCTATAAATGTCTGACAGAAAAACAGTTTGCTAAAGCAAAGGTAATGATTTCTAAAGCCATAAAGTAAAACATTTTGAAAAAAAGAAAAAAAGAATTATCATTATCCTTACAGTGTATGTCTAAATATAAAATTAAAAGTACAAAACAAAACAAAAAAACACTGACATAAATGTACACCTGTACATGTACATTTATATGGGAATGCAAACTACTTGAATTCCCATTACAAATGATTTATCATGTATTGATATTCTGTCCATTGTCATTTAAACACTCCAGTGTCAGGGGAATCTAATCAGGCTTGTTACAAGTATATACTTATACCACCATAGCAGTAATGCACGCATGGCTGTGTGTAGTATGTGTGTGTATATGCGACCAACAGCTGCGGGAGATTCAATATCCTGACGAAAGTTCAGTGTCAATTATCAACTCACAGAAAGAAACGTAGCTGTGCATTACATGTGTACATATATGTCGGATTCCTTGGCAATTGTCCTAATGAAGGTTTATTGGTATATCATCCCATATATCCAGATGAACAACACAATGTATAAATTCAATTCACTTTCTGTACACATCCATGGACTTTGATTTAGTTACCTTTTCAGTCATGAACTGCATAAATTTAATGAAAAGTTGTATGGATCTTAAACCTGATACTAATTATTCTTGTTATCACAATATTCATAAAGCTTACAGCTCTAAAGCTGAATCAAACAAATGAGAACAGATTAGAATTACATGTATTTGTAAACTTTACAGATCACTCTTGCATAACATTGACAAGTTTCTGACGTCAAAGGCACATTATGTTTTCTACACTTGGTACATAAATGAAATATAAAATTATTGTTTTTCACATACAATGTATATGTAGAGCAATGAAGCATTTTCATGCAGTAGATTGGTACTTCCTACAAGCATTGTAAACAGACATTTACAATAACATGTAAACAAATTGTCCCCTGAAAAAAAAAAAAAAAAACTTTACAATCTAGAATTTGAATGAGGAGTATAAACAACACAAGTCCATTTCAAGCAAAATCAATAGTAGGTACATGTACTGTATAGGCCTACATACATGTATCGCATGCAAATTAATAAAACAAGATCATACAAATATACATCTGTACAGAAGTAAACCAATTCATGCACATCTATAAAGTACTGGACACACATGTGCAAAGTCAAATCACGCATCTTTTGGAATTCTAACAAATATTATACCACAGTACAGTAAAGCAATATAATTGTTCTTCTCTATGGTTTGGGGTTTATTTCCCTTTGCAACAGTGAATCAATGTTGCACATTATTAATGCTGGGGAAAGTGATTTCTTGGTTCTCTGTCCTATAAGTAGGAAAACTCCTCAGAAGAATTTGAAGGGTGTAACGTTATGCTGCAAGTTGTTAAAGGTAGTGTTCTTATTATTGAAATATGGATTGTTGTTAGCTTGCAATACATGTATGTGTCAGTTATTTATTGACAGTTATCCAGCCACATGAAAGGCCTAATCAGCTACCAGAATTACTGAAACGAACCCCCTAACTCCAAGCAGGGGATTTTTCAAAATTTAAGTCAAGAGCTTCTTGAGAAAAAAAAAATTCATTATGGGTTACAGACCTACTTCATTCAAGCCTGTTATTTTTCAAAACTATTTTTCATAAGGATATTCCTTCTGCGAGAATACCCCAAAAATATGGAGGTGGGGGAAATCAAGGTCACCACTCCAGCACTCACCTGGATGGATATGTCACACTGATCTCGACCAATCAACATCAAGTCCTGCTGTAGGATGTGCAGCATTCCCGTGTTGGCAACCAAACACCACGCCATAGCAACCACATGCCACAATGGGGTCAACAGGGCAGAGGTAATGGGTGGGGTCCCTTACAAAATTGCTTCTAAAGTCCTGTAGTCCCAGGTCAGTCTGCTACATGTAGCTATAATTTGCCACAGTATTTCAAGTGCATACACATAAGTTTCCAAAGAATCAGTGTTCAGCAGTATCCTAGTGTTCTGTTGTTACAAAATCTAATGACATAGCAGGTATTCTCCAGCAGAGGGAAGGGACTGAAAATTGAGAAGTACGGTAATTTTGGGATAATTAAAACGTTTTTTCTTCAAAAGACAACCATGAAGTAACAATTTGGCGATTTCCATCAATAGATAAACGAGATCCTTACTGGTTGTTGGGTTCTACAAAGTCTGATTCAATATTTTGAATAATATCTCCAGGGCCATTCTAATCAACTCTCCCTGAACTTCAACATGTGTTGTGCTCCACTATAAATGGTGTAGCTGACAAATATCACATGTTCCTGAAACACAGACATGCATGCAGCAGCAGCCTCTAGCTACACTTCAATGTTCAGGCTGTGCATGTTTCTAGCATTACTGGAAAGCGCACAATGCATGAGCTGTTTATGGAGAATGTAGGGGTAATTTCCAGTGATTACGATCTTCCCGAGTACAGCAGCCAAACACAGGGATCTGAACTTCCTCTTGCCTTTACAGGAATCTGACCTCCCCCAATCAATCCTGAGTTAATCCACATATCCAGGGATACAGACTGGGAGACAGGGGGGATTTGACAAACATTATCTGGTTTGGGGGAATTTGGGTGATGTGGGTCAATGAACTTTTGAAAGGTCATCTGAGGTCATGCTCATGTTGATGTGGTAGTAAACTCAAAGTCAAGCGTAAACATGGGCTGTTCAAGAAAACAAAAGTGGGAGAGACAAAAGCAAAAGAAACAAAAATGAAGCAATAAGCATGCAACAGAAATAAAATGTAGCTTGAACAAAATAAAACTAAATCAAGCAGCATAAGCATACTGTACAAACTACAAAACATCAAATCGCTTTTTTCTCCAAAACATGTATCATGCAACAAAAGCTGACTTCAGTTTAGGGGGGCAAGGCACAAAAGACTTACTGTATTTTTCAACTTTTGTTAATGGTTGACAAGAATAAAAAATTATACAATATAACAGATATTGTTCGAAGAGCTTACACTCAGTGTACACCTACTGCATATGTACACTCAACTGTGATATACTTAGGTGACAATATTGAGAAGAGAAATTATGAAAATACATGTAGCATGTCAAGTTTCCCCTTCTGATCAATCTTGTTCAAATTTAATAATACTTACTCATATTCTTCAGCAAAGCCTAATATTCCCAGTGTACATACAAGTAAAGCTACAGTACACTGCACTATGCATATAGTGACTGTACAGTGTACACAACTGTAAATGACAAATGTCAATTCTGATTGTTGGAGTGTGCACATGTTACATGTACATGTATGTAGAGTCATAGCCAAATTGGCTGAAACAAATGTTCAATGACTCATACATGTATCTGTACCATCCTGTCTGGCAAGAAAACACATCTGTCATATAAATTTCATCAATCTACATGTAACCAAATACTATTCACAAACCGCAATTGAGGTAAGATATTTATTGATTAGCAGCTAAACTTTAATTTCATTTGATTCAACCTAGGTGGTGTATCATTTTCAAAGGCCTATGAAGTTGAATGACTATAATGGCATGTTCAGTTGAAAAAATTACAATCTCCCCTAAAAATGAGGGAACATGAAACTGACTTTTTCTGGAAATTAATTTGCCATCACATTTCAAATTGTATTATTATTGGGTCAATCTTAGATACATTCATGTCATTTAAAGGAAAACAAGTTTGAATGGTTAAAGACCATAAGAGAGCAAGGTTTCATACATGTACATGTATATCATACATGTACATGTAGTAGTAGTAGTAGTGGTAATAATAATAATAATAATAATAATAATAATAATAATAATAATAATAATAATAATAATAATAATAATAATTAATAAAAATTAAACAATAATAATAATAATACTAATAACAACAATAACAATAATAATAATAATAATAATAACAATAATAATAATAATAATAACAATAACAATAATAATAATAATAATAATAACAATAACAATAATAACAACAACAATAATAATAATAATACAGACACTTATAACGCGCAAACAAAACCACGCAAAAAGGGTGCTCAAGGTGCTTACAATCAAAACTAAGATTAATAAAAAATACACTGATTGCATTACAACATGTTCAAGAGAACATATTTGTCATAAGGGGTGTTTTAAGTTTTCACTTAAAGTCATTTATACATGTAGTTCTAATACTAGTATGTATTTCAGAGTATGTTAGCTGATCCATACCCAATTCGAAAGGACTATATCAACTTTAAACAAACTACCGGTATGCTAAATATTCATAATTTTTCATTGAAAACAGATTTGAATGAAAACCACTGAAATAACCATGATCATGACATCTTTAATATTTATAGAAACTTGTAATTTCTTATCCAATTAAGAAAAATAATGCAGCATAAAAGCCCTCAATATGTTGTTTCTTATTATTGTTAACAGGGCCTCGTGTAAGACCACCACTATTGGTGATAATGAGTCACCCTGTCTAAACATCAGAAATAAATAAAGAAAGAAATAAATAAATTATAACTGCCACAATGTATGATTGTAAAAAAAAAAAAAGTTCTGTTTTGTAATTTTGTTGCAAATAAGGGCTTACATGTATAGGTCAACTATCAGCAGGATTCACACTTTACTGTAACATGGTAAACACATTTTCTATAACTGAATTTGAGATTAGATATTCATGAGACAAGCAGAGGGCAATGTATGCTAAATATTTTAATCAAATTCAATTTGGAATTCTACAGGACAGTCCTCTCAATTTGATGGTTGACAATACACATTTTTTGAATGTAAACTGTTTTCTAGGAGTTTACTACATGTAGTTGTATTAGAACAATTTATTATTGGACTACATAAAAAACGGATTCATGTATGTAGACTACATGTACATGTAAATTTAAATCATTTCAAACATGAATGCTATGATTTACCCAAATATTCAGAAGCCCAGGTTAGGAAAACAATATCTGGAGAAAGGAAAAAAAAATCAAAAAATCTATATCATACTAGTATTGCAGTTCATACATTTTCATATTGTTTGATGAAAGACAGAAGGGCATTAGCTCTATGTAATATGGTATGAAATAATATCCTTCTGGCACTATGGCTCTATTGCAGAAATTTTGTTCATGTATGCTCAGCAACATGCAAAAAAAAAAAAAAATGTATTTTGATTGAAAACAAGATTCTTTCTAGCAGGTAGTTTGTACAACTTACCATGATACTTAAGACACTAGAGAATGAAGTCAAGGAGCAATCATAAACCACCCCAGAGGCAACTCAAGACTTGCTACACACCACTGACTGCCAAGCTGCTACAATGACAACAATCCCCCCAACAGCAGTATCATATACCTATCCACCCTTCTAGATCGTCCCTAAATGAGCTACATTAATGCCACTCTGTTTCCTACAATATCACCATCGTCTCAATCCCCTAAGGCAAATTTCAATATATAATTGCTTGCTTTATTATTTTTCATTAGGAATTCGGCACCAGAACGGTCTGTGTTTCCCTCTGCCCTCAATTTGCATGCATGATTCATCGATGAGTCACAGTGCTCGGGAACACACCTGAACGACCGCCCAGCCAGCGTGGAAGGCATCCACATTCTGTATTATTTACTATTGCTGGTCACATGTCAATGAAGACAAATTTCTCCATTTTCAGGGTAGCCATCTGGACTTTGATCAATGCATGGAGAAATGCCTTGAAGTGCGGAATATAGCTCTCTTGAGAACTGAGAATCTAATAGCACGCCCCTCTCACTTCTATTGTGTTTCTACATGTAGGATTTGTCAGATGTATTATTACAGGAGGAAAAGGAATAACCTTTAAATAGTTAAACATCATAATGGGCACACATGCATTTGAATTGAACTGAAATTAAATCTTACCCAAAATATACTATCATAAAATACAGGATACCATATAAAATATAATGTCATAAATATAAAAATAAACTACATTTATATAAGAATCAGAAATATAAAGCAGCAACAGCAGCAGCAGAAGAAGTAGTAGTAGTAGTAGTAGTAGTAGTAGTAGTAGTAGTAAGAGCAGTAGTAGTAGTAGTAAGAGCAATAGTAGTAGTAGTAGTAGTACATGTAGTAGTAGTAGCAGCAGTAGTAGAAGTGGTAGTAGTAATACATGTATGTAGTAAAGGAGTTTTGAAAATCATTTCCTCACATAAAGAGTATTCAAAAGCAAAACAGTATGTATCTGTAATATCAATGAATGCATTTGGGGGATTGAGATGATGGTGATATTGTAGGAAATAGAGTGGCACTATAATAGGTTTAGGTCTATATAGTAATTTTATTTTATTGGCCATTGTTGAATACTTTAAATTTTGCTACCACATATTCACTTACTCATCGCACAAATTTTATATAGTTTTATTATGTATAACCTAGAATTATTATCAACAGCTGATAAGTATTTCTTTGTAATTCTATTTCTATTTTAAATTCAACTTATGGTAGTAATAAATAAACAAATACTAAGTATGAACATACTGCAAAAATCTTACAGGCCCTACAGTGTACTTGCAACATTTGTTTACTATTCTGCAGTATACGCTATAGATTATTCCTGGATTATTTTTTTGAAAAAATATTTCAAGATGGAAAACAACATGTACCAGTACGCCTGAATAAATGGATGCCTTACATGTACCTACTTAAGATAATGAAAAGGGTGTCAAGGTGCATGGTCCATGGGTGTACAAAATAAACAAAGAATGTCTGATTTCTATTCATGCAAATCTGATGATATGGTGTGATACAGAATCTGTGTGTACATGCATGCGAAGTATATATACATACATGTACCTGTTACATCTTACCAACATTTCTAAGGATCTCAATAAAATACATGTACAATGTACACTGTACATTTACAATGTAATAAACTGGACTGCCCTCCCGTTTCACGTCACACTTATTTATCCAGGCAGTAGTCTAGACATCCAGCTACTCGAAAATCCTGCCCCCAAGATCATTAAGTGGCCCCTTGGAAATGCAGAGAAAGGCTACATGCAAATCATGCACAAGATGTGCATGTGTGACATGTTGCATTATCGTTGGGGAGAGCTTCGATATTGAACTTCCACGTGGAGCTTTTGACATACATGTACATGCACATGTACATACTGTTCTTGTAGATACTACAGATGTATTATCCACACTGGCCAATGCTACAATGTTGCACATACCCAATTTATTACTGTGCAGACATTAGGTGTTCATCTATGATTAATGCAGATTAATTGGATTGGGTTCATTTTCAATGTTTCCTTGATTTAAGAATAACATATTTCTAACACTGTAAGCATCCTCCTTTCTTGAATCACTATGGTTATTGAATATAGTAGCCAACAACAGATTAAGATTAGGACTCAGTCTGATTCACTAAGTTATAATTCCAGCATGACAGATGAAAGGGTGTCAAAAAAGGTGGAGGACAGGGGGACATGTTACCCCCCCCCCTATTTTTTAAAGTGGGATGGGCATATCATTGGTCTACCCCCCCCCCCCACACACACACACACACACTTCTTGAGGTTTTTTTGTTTTTTTTTAACTTCACAATGCACTACAATGGCTATTTCTGACACTCAAAATTACTAGCAGAAAGGGGCTAGCGCCCCCCCCCCCCCCCTCCACACACAAACACACTTTTGAGAACCTGTTGATGCTCTTGGACAGACAAGAAAACAAACCCTCTCTTGGGGATTATTTACATAAATATTATTTTCTATTTTGTATTTAGAATAATGCTTTTGTAATGGTCCTGCCATACAGTGCACTGCCTATTCTTAGCTTCTTACTCAAATACATCACATCTTTTATCAAATTGTTGAGAAGATTATCATAAAATCTTTTCAATGTCTAATTCATTGCACACCTTGTTTGATTCTGTGAGTGTGAGAACTACTTTGGTGAAATTGAAGTTTGGTCAAATACCAGACCCCAAGATCATCTTTAAAAGCATTCATGTATCATGCCATTTCCCTCTTCACATCTTACATGTCTACTGTTTATCATCATTATCATGTTCATAATTACAGTTATCAATATCAAGTTATCAACATTAATATTTTCAGGGCTAAACACAAATGCTTTCTTCACTCGGGGTTTGTATTGCAATTTTTTTGGTCCGTATACACGAGTTTATTTTTTTTTGGGGGGGGGGGGGTTCAGAGTTGAAAATGGGGCCCTATGTGCACTAGACCCTTGTGAGTTTCAAGTCCTGCGATTAATGATGTTTATCTTACCAAAAACAAAAGTACTGTGTTCTAGTGGATAGTCAGTCACCAGACTGAATTACAAGCCAAGGTACATGAATGAGATTGACTCCCTGCCTGAGCACTTTCCTTTGGCAAGGTATTGATCTACATGTACATTACATTTGCCAAACTCGACCCAGGTGAAGTAAATGGGTACCAACAGGAAATGTAGCATGACCCTCATTATCTTCGGGAATATTTATGTTAAGTTGTCACATATCAATTGAGAAAAAACTGTACTGTGCAAGAATAATCAGCAAAATCAGGTAAACAACTTGCCCCTTACAAAGTAGGATGATCCAATATCTTAGTACAATCAAATTTCTTCAACAGGATCTCTGTTATCTTCTCATGTGATGTAGTATATTTCAGGCTGTTTTTGTCCACTGGAACAGAGCAATCTTGCTTCTTACAACTCTCACGGGAGTTTTATGGCATACTTGCCTACTATTAGAAAGCCACACCACTCAACCATCTGGTGTATGAAGTTATCCCAGATTACCTTGTGCATGTATGAGTAGGGGAAATCTCGTTCCCAGTACAAAAAAAAAAAAAAAAAAAAAAAAAATCCTTAGCATGCTAAGCTTATAAAAAGAAGTGTAGATAAATGCAAAACCAAAGAGAATCCTTTATGCACTTCTACTTCTACAAGGTTATCTAGAGTAACCTCGCAAAACAGACGGTTATCCTGGGGTGACTTCCTACAACAGGAAAGCAATTTTAATGTCAAGTTTGAGTTCACAGGAGCATGATTATGGTCTATCACAGTACAAAAAAACAGCCTGAAAATTCCACATGAAAATGATAAAGTACCTATTACTGAAACTATATTGGACCAAGATATTAGACATTCAATGAGATAAACATTTTTGCTGATTATTCTGGAGCAGTTACCTCTCAAATTGAGTGGTCTATTACAGCATGTCCCAAAAGAACACGTCTAGTTCAGTGTGAATGTCTGTGTAACAGTTGATTTTTGCAGTATATATATTTTACTTGGCTGTTTTACATTTTGCTTTCCATACTCCTTTGTTTACATTTTGCTTGTTTATTTACATTCCAACTCAGACCTTCATTTTCTCTCTCCACCTTCACATGTCACTGCCATAGCCACACCTGGTTTCTCCCATTCCATTCCATCTTACACACTTCCTTTTACATTCCACCTTCACTCCACATGTTTCCATTGTTACGTTCTCATTCATATTCAGAACATCTCATGACCATCCTTCCATGCTAATTATTGGTTCTTGCTTCTCTCTGGGTTAGTCCATTTTGTTGACAATTCCATTTTTTCTTATTGCTGAATGGTTGTTTAATTGATGATGTAATTTATGTGGATATCTGTTCAAATTGAACCTCTGTTAGTAAAGTCAGTGCCACTCAGGATCTCATCTAGTGAAGACCATTTTATTTTATCTCCCTTTCTTCAGTTAGACTGCAGCGTGTTTTTACTTTAGGAGAGCAAGAGTTTAATTTTATCTGTTTGAGTAGATGTACACTGTACAGAGCAGTGCAGTGAAAGGGATAGAAAGTTGGTCAGCTTACATCTGTTAATGAACATTAAATGCATTCTGAAGTCTGCAAAAACAACTAACAAGTTAAACAAAGGAATAAAATGTCGTGATGTCTGAGAACTTCATCCAAAACTGACAGACATTTGCTACTAAACCACCACCAACATCACATACTAATTTGTATTCTAAAACTGAGAATGTGAAAAGGTGATTGTGCTTCTCTTGGAATTTCTATTGTAGATCTATTGTTGTGTTCACCCCCTTTTCCAATCATGCCAATGCAATGGCAATGCCGTCAGAATTGTCCCATTTAACTTTAAAACCAATCAAGGGATCAGGAGTTAGTCTAGTGCTAACGTCTGTAACGTCGGTAATGCCTACAAAATGACTCTAATCGGACCCACTCATCCAATGTACAAGGTTATAATTAATATAACCTTGTACTCCCAAACCAATCATGGTGAAAACCTATAATTGCTGCCCCCTTCTGCTGCACTACTGCTAACAACAATAAACAAATGCAGATTTCCTCTCTCCACACAGAGAGGGCAGCAGTACAGAAGGCTCATTTGGTCTTAGCAAAAAAATAAAATGAACACAGAATTTAATGCTTAAAATTCCATATTTCTTAAATCAGTAGATTAGCTGGTCACCAAACAAGAGGGACTTTCCCTCTACTAAGTCAGAATCTTCTCAAGTTTGGTTCATTTTTTGGAACAAGGAAAGACGAAAAAAGATGAAAAATCTTGTACCTCACTAAAAAAAAATCTTTTACCTCACCCCTGCTCTAGCAGGGGTCCGACATCCACGATCTGACAAGTAATTTGATTTTTAAAAAAAGTGTTTTGCTGGCATCGCTGATATTCTCCCCATGCTGTAGCACACCGCTTCAAATGACTCGAAATCACTAGTGCACAATTGCCGCCGGCAGATTCCCCACTCTTCTTCTTCTTCTTCTTCTGCTGAGTACAGTCCTCTTTGCAGAGTATAGTCGTACTCTATACATACGGGGAAACTATTGGTGGTCTCTGCAACGGCGCTCCCTGGAGTTACCATTTTTCGGATGGTAAAGTTTAAGGTCGGTCCCAGACGTAAATAATCATATTTGATTGTGTCTGTTAAAACCAATTACACACAAACTAAGAAAATGGTTAATATCACACCAATAGTGGTCATATTGACTACACTCATAGGCCCTTGCCTATGTGTGACTGTGTCCAACATTCACTGTTGCAGCAGTCAAAAACAGACGACAAAATTGCTCTAAGCAAGATTTAATTTCTTAAATTTGCTAGAATACCTGATTCAGGGACTGGGACCCTTCAACTCTTACTGTGCCACAAATTTGGAGATTTAGAATTGAAAGTGAAATTTTAAATAATTATTTTCCTCTCATGTATGAATGATCTAGACTGGAAAAAGGCCAGCTGATACACACAAAACATCCACATTTCCAACATCGGTGAGTTTAATTTATTGTATTTCAATTTTCATGGATATGTTGGTGTTGGTTTTTGTACATTAAATGCCGATTCTGACTCTTGAGTTAATGCTGGTGACATTTGTGCAGTGGTGTTTGAAAGTGTTGAGGTGTATGACTGCCTAGACTAGAGTCTACACATGAAGTACAGTAATGTCGCTATGAGTGGTTAAGATCACGGTTAAGGAAACCATAATTCATTCCGCACAGAATCGCTTCATTGCATCACACTGTCACCGACACATGCATTTCTCTTTCCCCTCACAAGAAACGTGTGGTTTCCTCATCCACGACAATAGCCGTTCATATTAGAAAGACCACAGGTGGGAAGATCTAGACATGCTAGATCTAACAGCATTAACAGAGTCAGAGAGCGCCGCGGCCGCGCCACAAACTTAAGGGGGAGTGAGCAGGGGGTCGGGCTAACTCGGCACTAGGGCGAACTCAGCACTGCGCGGTGACTATGTTTCAAGAGTTGAAGTCCACGCTACGCACCGTACCCTTTTTTCATGTTTTTAGCCTTAAATTTCATGTTTTGCATAATTTTACTTCTTGAAACTGTCAACATTACTTCTCTGCTAATCATTTTAAACATTGATATCAAATAATTTGAATTTAAGTGTTTTGAAATGTGTAATCAAATGCGAAATTCACCACAAGTGTTTGCGATCACTTTGACTCTCTGTCTGGGCTCACTCCGCGGCGATTTTCCGCCAAGGCCGAGTTCGCCCTAGTGCCGAGTTAGCCCGCATCCGTGAGCAGGGGCCGGGCCATGGCCAAGTAACTAGCCTAGCCCGCCTTGCCCGGGCCGCCAGCCAAGGGCGGCGGCAGGAGCACGTCTCAGCAGACCCACAGCTACCCACCATTATCATTATCGATAAATTACATTTTTAAATTTAGAATTCTAGATTTACGTTATTATACATATACAGACAGCAATTGTAACATAATACACCACAAAATCACTCACCAATTTCTTGAAATTTGTTGAACTCTGAAATATGTTCGGCTGTAGAATAATCACAAGATGTAGGAGTTGAGCTGAGCCGGCCAACAACAATCTTTCAGAGGAAAATGTGGCCAATTTACAGATTGCAGAAGAATTATATTGATTTACTGATTTCACCGCAAATTTGCTGTCGTTGGGTTTTGAGAACTTCGATTGCATTGGATGACTCAGAGGGGGATAACACAGTTAACAGGTGCCCCAGCAAAACCCAATCTATTGAAAAAAAGTAATGTGCCCTGAATGATTATTTTGTGTTGGTGTGCCCCCCCCCCCCCCCTGCTGGCCAAATAAGGAACCGGAAAAATGTAAAAACCTTACTCTTGTCAGAGAATGTCAGTATTGTGCCCTTGCAAGAGAATGCTATAGATCCACCACTGGCAGTGATTTACAATCTAATTTCAGGCTTGAGTAGTTGGGTTACATTTGGCCTGGTAGGCTAAGTGGGCACCCTTAGCGCCTTCATTAGGGCAGCTAGGTTGAGCCGGGGTACTTATGATAATCTCTCTGGAAGCGTATAGAGACAGTGATAAAATGATTATGTGACGTGATGAGCTATACGAGAACTGCATATTATTATCATTATTATTATTATCATTATTATTATTATTATTATTATTATTATTATTATTATTATTATTATTATTATTATTATTATTATTATTATTATTATTATCATTATCATCATTATTATTACTATCATTATCATTATCATTATCATCATCATTATTATTATTATTATCTTATCATTATCATTATCATTATCATTATTATTATTATTATTATTATTATTATTATTATTATTATTATATTATTATTATTATTATCATTATTATTATTATTATCATTATTATTATTATTGTTATTATTATCATCATTATTATTAATGAATAGAAAAAAAATGTTGAAAGAGTGTTTATATTTTTCAAAACCTAAAATATTATTCCTGAATCGTGTGTGTAATCTTCTGCCCCTCTTTGTGCCCACACCTGCATCCCTTTCTAGTACCTCCTTGGTATAAAGCATTGGTTAAAATTTCATCACTTCACAGATATAATCACGATCCGATAGAATAAACAGGGTCGTGGAGTATCCAGCATACGGTGGATCCGGCGTACATCCTTCAAAAAATCAATGAAACTTGTGCACGCGGGCAGCTTTATTCTGCAACCGCATCTGGGGAGGATTCAACCCCTCCCACATCCCCGCCTCTTCTGGATACGCCTCTGAATAAATACAGAATACTAAAGAATTTTATAAGTCCTTCATTCACTGTCGGGAATATCGTTCCTCGCTTTTTTATCAAAATTTATTGAATTGGATACCAGTTATCACCAGTGGCGTATCTAAGGGCAGGCAGAGGGGGCACGTGCCCCGGGCGGCACTTGAGGGTGCAGGAAAAACGCAAAAGACAGAAAGAAAATGGGAAGAAAAGGAATTTTTGTCCTTAAGGATTTAATATACGCCCCAGTCCAGGGTAAAGAGCAAAGAAATAGTGTTTTAATTAAAGGGTTTAAAATACAAATATTTTCTAAAGCTCGATCGCTTTGGTCCCTCGCATATCTTTTCTCTCCAGGATCTCATTATTTCGTGCCACAATAGCGTTTTTCAAAGTTCGACAAAAAAATCCGTTTCGTTAATTCCTTTGGTTCCTATAGCATATGAATTTAATAAAGTTTCTGTTAAATTTTGCGCCTGAATATTATGAGATAAGTGTAGCATTTTCATAGGTTCAACTTTCCAGAGAAATCCGAGCTTTCGGTTGCCTCGCTTAATTCCTTGAATATATTTCTTCAGGGTTTATGATATACATGTATAGGAAGAAGTAAACAGAATAGCGTTTTTCAGTGTTAAAATTAAAATAAACTCGAGTCTAACGCTCGATTGCTGTGGTCCCTTGTGAGAATTCTTCATGAGGGTAAAAGGGATGGGAAATTGCAATTTTGAGGGTTGAAAATGCAAAAAAAAAAAAAAAAAAAAAAATCTACCGCTCTGTCGCTTTGCTCCCTCGCTTGTAATTCTATATAAAAATTTGACTACTAATCATGGGTTAGGTGCACTCACAAATATACATTATATTTTTTACGTAGTGGCATCATTTTTAAAAGTGGGAATTGATCTGGTTTGTATTTTTGAGCGGATGAGCATCTATTATAGATAGCGGCCACTGAATATCACTGCTCCTTTGGGCCGTGGGTTGATCCAGTCAGGGGCGGATCCAGGATTTCGTATAAGGGGGGGGGGGGCACATAAATGCAGGATTGTCAACTTCTGGAAACTGCTTGGAGGGAGACCCATATTTTTTTGGTCTCGCCAGCCCTCCAAAAGTCGCTCAGTGGGGGGGGGGGGGGGGGGGTTAATGGGGTCCAGTTCCCCTCCATAATTCTCTGACAAGCAAAAAAAAAAGAAAAACAAAAAAAAAAGGTTTTTTGGTCGAAAAGGGGGGGGGGGCACAATCGCAAATAGGGGAGGCACAACGCATTGTTTTCCCTCAAAAGGGGGGGGGGGCACGGGCCGGGATTCCCCCCCCCCCCTAAATCCGCCACTGGATCCAGTTTATAATGATGATAGGGCAGACAGACATATTCTCCATTTGCCAATTAATAATCATACCTCGTTCTGGGCGATAAGAATTTACGGAAATGAAGTATTTAAGATTATTGACTAAAATAAATATTAACAGTAAAGAGATGACTTGACATTTTCCAAATTGAAGACATAAAGCTAGTGATCATTCAGTTCTCTCTAAAGCTGGTGAATATGCACTCCCTCCCCATATCCATGATATCCCCGTAGAGATAGAAACAAACTGTCCAACAATAGTAGGACTATATACTTTGCCTATAATGCCACGCCTACTTTAATATGAAGTGCTATACGCCCACTGATAGATAATTATGTCAAGTATGGTTCTCTCTCTCTCTCTCCTCCGCCCCCCTCTCTCTCTCCCTTTCTCTCTCTCTCTCTCCCTCTCTCTCTCTCTCTCTCTCTCTATATATATATCTCCCATCTCACCCCTCTCTCTCTCTCTCTCTCTCCTTCTTTCCCTCTCTTTCTTCCTTTCTAGCGGCCCCGGTCCCATCCCGCTACCCTATACACCCTATTTCTCGCGTTATATTTTAACCCGTCTCCACCTGTGTTGAATAAACACTCAATGCCAGTAATAACACATAATATTTAATATTGTTTTTTTATTTTTACTGAATTCTGTACATGTTGCATTTCTTTTGTATCTGAAATTTGTACTTTATATTATCGTCGTTATTGGTTTGTATATATCATAACATCAAATTTTCAAAATATCTAGGCCTGGATTCGTACAGATACTTGCTTGTGAACAGCTCTTTGAAATATTTTATTAACTTTGTAATAATAATAATAATACAATATTATGATGATGATGATAATAATAATAATGATAATATTAATACCAATAATACTCATCATCATCATCATGCATTCAGACGTACCCGCTACAAGCGTCTGCTTATTGGGATCGCGCCTTCTTCCTTGTATTGCAAGTTCTTGCTTATATTCATGCTACTTTATATGCATGTAAATTGAACTATTTGAACATTGAACAGATGTTGAATGTTGTCAAAATCAATGGAAGAAAATAAATTTGAATTTGAATTTGAATTTGAAATCATCATCATCATCATGACAATAGTGATAATGATAATAAAAATAATAACAATCTTTGTGACCTCAGCTCTATATGTTAACATGAAAGAGAGGCTGCTCCTATACATACACGTACCTCCATGTTGTGTTTTCTTTAAAGAAGTTAGCAATCTAATCGTTGCTATACATCCACTTGTCAAATTGGACAATCAACCATACTCGGGAAATTAGTGGCTATATTCTCCATAATTGGACCCTGACAGTGGTGCAGCTCATGAGTTGGAGGGCTTAATTTGTGCTGATCCTCTCATCACTTATTCTATGTTTAAATATAAATGCATTCGTCAGTTTTCTTGCCAAGAAAACTGACGAATGGGAACTATATCATATTGATCATCGTTAAGAAAACAAGAAGAAAAGAGTCAATTTTTATGGGAGCATCGTTTACCGATGTCGATCTATCTTCGATCCAAATCGTAATTAAATGCTCCATAAGATACAAAGTTCATCCAAAATTATCGGGGCGACTAACCCCAACCCCACGATAGACGCATTTTGAAAGAGAAAAATGGATGAAAGAAAAATAACAAGAGGTGAGCTAGAAAAATAGGCCTATCCACATCGAACATAGGCCCGATGAGGGTGGCAAACGTGTTTTTTATTCAAAGTAGGCCTACGTGCATCAACGAACACTTTTGTTTTCAAGTGCTGGTAAAAAGACAAACTTTAGGAAGTGTCGAAACTAAGATACATGATGGTTATTCCCCACGCCACCCTGGCCAGAAATACATGAAAAAATCATTGTACACCACTGACTATCACCTCTTGAGGAGGTGAGGTAGAAAAAAGAAAGAAAGAAAGAAAAGTCTTATCCTGAGAATCCTGTAATGTCTTTGCATGGGGAATCCCGTCATCCCTTCAACCATAGAACAGTTAGGGGCGGGGGGGGGGGGGGGCTTAGGAGGATAAAAAGAAAGATTTCTCGATATGAGTATATCTTAAAAAATATGCCTAAGCCATCATTTGTTTCTAGGCGGGAGGGGGGGGGGTGCCACATCATTTTCTTATACCCTTACTTTGTTTCATGGGGGCGGGTATTCATCTTAAAAGAGTAGTTATATAAACATTATACTTGACAGGTTAAGAAACATCATTATTATCCTGTTAACCGATCCAATGGTTTGTATCCTAAGTTAAAGGTACGTCATCCCTTTTGCAGACTTACACAAATTTCCGCGAAACTTTGCACAGATTTAGTAGACATCCTGTAAATACTGCCTGATATCAAGGTCACAAGTTCCATGTAACTCCTTTGTAAGAAATGAAAATCTTACTTTTGTCGCAACGGGAGTTATTCAGAAATCAAGGCAAGTATGCACGTAGTAGTAGTAACGGTCAAAAATGATTTTAAAAATTACGCTATTTTTTTCGAGTCGAAAAGAATAGTTTTATAAAATTGTTTATTGCTTAATTAAAAGCAAATTATAATCCTTTTCATATCCCCACAAGTTTTCCAATTATAATTCTTTTGTTATCGCATAGTCACACAAGTGACACAACTTTTTAATTTAGGGCTGCAAAAGGGATGAAGTACCTTTAATGTCATGTTCCTCAGACCCTTCTTCAGTGTTCCACTACCGAAGGAAATATTCAGTATTCAGTTCTTCCTCATTCGCACTCGAGAAATCCGAGCTCGTAATTGGTGTTTTCATGTGAATCTCCCGTATCTCCAAAATGTAGCGCGATGACTGGTAGTCGATCCACATCCCTGAGATAGCCTTCATCGGTCAACCATCGATCTTCAGTATTATCACAATTACACAATTTGTCCGCGTTGTAGCAAGCTGCACATGGACACATGGTTAAAGAGAGAATCCTTATATTTTAGTCAGGAAAATTTAAGATATAAGATCAATTTAAACTACCGCCTAAACATTGATTTTACTGACTGGCGAAGTTGGCTATGACCCCCCAAAATTGAAGAGGGGTAAGAAAAAATAAATAAAAAGAGGAAGAAAAGAATCTTTTCAGTTTCGTCAAGGAGGGGGGGGGGGGGGCATATAAAAAATGAAGTTTTGGCCATTGGGGCGGTAAAAAGTGGATCATCCCAATAGACCGACATTCCACGTGACCGACAAAACAAAGAAATACATAAGAATATATAATAGAAGAAAGTTCCAAAAGGTCCACCAGACCGACAAAACATAGAAATACAAAAGGGAACATGGAAAATGTCCGTCTCGTGGGCTGTCGGTCTCGTGGGCCGTCGGTCTAAAAAAGGCTCTGAAAGTGGCTGTCTCGTGGGCTGAAGCCATAAAAGGTCTATATAGTTATCCCACTGATGGGGCTGTATCGAAAATCATTCAGCGAGGCGGAAGGGGGGGGGGGCGGTGGCAAAAAAAGTGAAGATGGTCAGTGGATGTTGTTTGATAATCCTGTACACTGAGTGATAACATCAGGATCCATGCAGGTTTGGGCTACTTTATATAAGAATTCAATACACTTTTCACCATAAAAATTAGTCATCACAGGGATAATCACTGAACACAAATTAAAAGAAAATTACAACAGTCCAGATTTACACTGAGTAAATTTGAACTGAATTTCGAGCGCTATGGAGCTAAAAGAAACAAATATATTTCTTTACATCTCGGGGACAAAGTTTGGTCAAAGGGCACATAGTACACGTACTGTTGTTGATACCGCAAAGACACCCATCAACATCACTTGGTGCATCTCCCCAGTTAGGCATCACCATCCCTTGCCTTGAGACCCAGTATACGTTTCGATCTCCGTTGACGTAGAGGTAGGTATTGTGACAGGTTACTCTCACATACTGTCTGCAGTTCTGGGAGTCCACCAGGAGTGCAATGATGGCATCCATAGGTACGGTGTATTCCACGTCTTGTCGGTAGGAAGCCGAAGCCTCGTATCCTTGAGGAACATTTCGGTTGCCGGGAATGTTGTGAGAAACGATGGTTTTGCCTTAATAGAGCAATGCGAAAGAAGAAGAAAAAAATAATAAAAACATTGTTTTTTATATGAGAACCCCTCTATGATGATATGAATAAATACTCGTAGCCTTGGGACTGTGTCTACCCATTCGTGATGGAGATCCCAAATCTTTCAGCATCGACAAAATGACCTGCTTATACAGTTGAAACATTATTTTGTATTTACGTTTGGTATTGTTATCTATTTTTTGTGTAATCGTCGCACTCCAATACATGTATTTTGATAGGCCTAGTCCTATATAGAACATCTGTCTTACGACTCACAGACAGGATTGTCCGAAAGGGAGGGGGGGGGGGAGGGGGTCCCGAAGTACGATCAATTATGATGATACAGGGCAATGTCTGTTGAGAAGTAGGACCAGTGGGATGTGAACCTAGTGCATCACTTTGGGTCCATGTCCACTGGTCCAATAAAATCTAACACTAACCCTGTCCCTATTTTCTTATCTATATATTTTTCCAGCCCAAATTGTAATCAAGTATTTTGTTTCTACCCAATTAAGCCAACGGGATATGAGGAAGTGGCAGGGGCTGCATCCCTGACAATTTAATATTCGCGCAGCCATAAGCTTACAATCGTTAAAACATCGGATACACAATCGCAACCAATGGCTGTCACCAAAACGGAAATTTCTCTCTTTTTTTTTTCTCGCTCGCTAAATATAAAAAAAAAAATGAAAAGTTGATATTTGAGCAACGAACGGCAGACTACATCCTGTAAAGATTATGTCCGTATGCACACTTAATAAGAACATGATTGTAATATCACTAATCTATATTTATACCATTTCGACATTCTACTTCTACTGGACTAAGAATATTTCCATTTGGTCCATCCGGATCGATTAAATAGGTCCCGTTCGCTGTAGAGTTACGTGCCTTCAGCTCTGCGCATGTTCTCGGTAAATCTAGATAAAGAGAGACATTAAGATTACAAAAATAGCAACATTATGATATTTAGATTTTTAGATTTAGATTTAGATTTTATTTCATTTCATTTTCATTTTTCAAAATAAAAAAATGTGTAGTTAACAATGTAAAAATAATTAAAGATTCAAGATTCACGATTTATTGTCCATATATAATACAGAAATTTGCTTTCCATTGATGTTCCATTGGCAACGAAACTAAGTGCAGAAACATTTTCAATTATTGCAAGTAAAATAAAGAGCATTAACATTTGAGTTGTAAGAAAAGAAAATAAAAACAACAATGTAGACTACATTAAAGTCATTTTATGAAAATGAGAATGAAATCAGCAAACAGCAAAGAAGCAGAGCTTGTAGAAGCGCTGGTCCCTGGAAAAAAGTAAACTATAAATTATGAAATACATAAAAAAAATAAACTGGGCAATTATATATAACATGCAAAAAACAAAAGGGTAAAAGAAAGAGGAATATGAAAGAGGGAAATAAAAAGTGTAGAAAAAAAGAACACAGATACAAGGCCACATGCAGAAAATAAACAAATCATAAACAAATCAAAGGCATAACAAAACATACTTTTTATCAAAGAGAAAGCGATTAAAAATATTGTAAAAATAAAAAGCTGGATGGAGTAGAGACTTAAAAGGAGTAAACTTTACAAAAGACAGAACAAGAAGGAAAGTGTGACAGGTGGGAGGATTATGATGGGAGGATGGGGGGGGGCGGGATGTGAAAAGTTTTACTAGTATTTAATTTATAGATTTTACTACACAAGCAGTGGCGGATCTACATAGGGGGAAAACCGGTCCGTGCCCCTTCTTTTGAAACCCAACTGGCATACCTTAAGTACACAATGAAAAAAAAAAAGTTTCCCCTTAATTGTGTACTTCTCCGGCACTGTGCCCCCTCTTTACAAAATCCTGGATCCGCCCCTGTACACAAGTAAACACAAATAGTATTTTCTACGATTGCTAATGGCAGATGCCAGTCTCTACATTAAGAGGATCTCAAAATAATTGACATCAATGAGGAATCAATTTCCATAAAAAGCCAATTAGCGATTATTTTTTTTTTTCAATTTACGTTTGAATGTACAAAAACTTTTGCT
This sequence comes from Heliocidaris tuberculata, assembly GCA_025618425.1. Classification (NCBI taxonomy): domain Eukaryota; kingdom Metazoa; phylum Echinodermata; class Echinoidea; order Camarodonta; family Echinometridae; genus Heliocidaris; species Heliocidaris tuberculata. The sequence continues at coordinate 22,323,308 of CM046834.1, forward strand.
GTCTCGTATATGTAAAGGGGGAGAATTCCAAAATTTAGGGGCAGTGAATATTCTGTGTTAATGCGGTACAGGTTCTTGGCAAGTGATACAGATTGATTTGTCTAGTGATGTAATGATGGATTTCATTATTTACTGTAAATACATTATTATTATTATTTTTTTTTTTATTTATTTTTTTTATTATTATTTTATTCGGAAAAATATAAAGGCCACCGCACACCTTACGATCGGTCTGCGATCCGATTTGTGAAATAAATGGCTATGGCATTAAATATTGGCATTTTAACAATTGAAATCTACTCTATTCAGGTTCTGAAAATTAATATGAATACTAAACATATAGGGTTTTGATGAGCTGTCAGCTTTCTACAGGGAATAAGGGCAAAATTAGTTTCAAATCGTAGGCAGTCGTACGATTTTTGTGACGTCACTACGACTCGGAGCCGATTTGGCCATTCCACCGACTAGAAAACTCGGCAAAGGCCGTATTATCGATTTTGATATCTGTGTGACTATTCAGACCCTCAATCAAAAATATTTTTCGTTTTTAAATGATTTGTCAAATGATATTACATTTTCTTCTGAAATCGGATCGCAGACCGATCGTAAGGTGTGCGGTGGCCTTAAGTCACATAATCAGAACAAACATGAGTAAAAGCAAATCTTATTAAAAGACAGTGGGCAATTCATGATTTTGATACTGAAACCTTAGAACGGCAAGATTGAGTCGATAAATATAAATTTTCAGTACATTATATTAAAGTGGAACAACCAGTCAGTGTGGTGGCGATAGTTAACATTATTAACAATTAGCATATAGCACTGTTTCCCCAGGCCACTGTTCCATAATTTAGATGAGGCAAAACTATGTAACAAAAAACAAAAGGGAAAAAAAAGGTCCAGATTCAAATTCAGATTCAGATTCAAAATACATTTATTTCCCTCTCATAATCAAATGCAAAAAATAAAAAAATTAAAAAAAAAATAGAAAGGAAAAAAAACCCAAAAAACTTTCCAAGACCACGTTGCAAAATGAGAAGATTTAAAGTCCTTCTTCTTATCGTAATTTAGTTTCGAGGATCTGTGTTTTGAAATGACGTTTATTTTCAGTTTTACTAAACAGATGGCGCTACATAAGTGCATTAAACAGAGCCATACATACACTCTGGTGTGCGTTAAATGCTTTATGCTTCTTTCTAACCATATTGTTAATACATATATAAGAACATGAACAAGTTGTGGACTTCACCATTAGCCTATATGATGTGTTTCACGAAACCCGAATCTTCCCATAAATTACTAAATAAAGTGATTACATCCTGACAAATTGGTATTCTTGTCAAAGAAGAATTCCCCCTCTTTCATTAACAAATGATTATGTTATGATATTTCCAGGCAAGAATAAATTAAATGAATATTATTTCAAAAGTAGTTTGAGAGCAGAAGTGATGAATAATGTAATTACGTTTAAAGTATAATACAAAAATAAAGAAATTAACGAAAGATATAGACAAAAAAAAACAAAAAACAAAAAGGAGATAAATGATCTTTCATGATGTCCCTTTATTATTCATCATTCAAAAAGTTTGCCACCTTAAAAAATAAAATTTTGACATTGCTGGTAAAGAAATAAATGATGATAGTTCGATAGTCCCATCATCACTAATGTGGTATGATGTAAAATAATAATGTATCATAATGTATCGTAGTAAATCTAGGAATGTTTATTTTGACATGATGTTGCTAGGGGGAAGTGGGGTTTCGTTTTTTTAAGAAACCCATTTTCATCACTGTCTTTCATTATATTCTACATGACAGTCTAAAGCACAAAATGAAGTAGCGCTATCCTGTCAGAAGCATTGGACTTGTTTGTATTGAAGTACATTAAGGTAAAGAAAAATGATAACAAATTTGTTACCTTCACAACGGTCGCCGAAAAACCCATCGCGGCACACACACTCAAAACTATCCTCTGTCTCAAAGCACACACCTTCGTTTCTACAAGGTGACACCAGGCAACCTAGAAGGAGAAAAAATATAAAGAGGATGACAAAAGGGGGGGGGGGATGTGAAGAAGATTCAAAAGATGAATCCTTTCCTCCTTACTCTATTCCTCCTCCCAGTGGCGGATTTAGGAGGGGGCAGATCCGGCCCGTGCCCCCCCCCCCCTTTTGAAAGAAAGGTATGCATTTGCGGCCCCCTTTTTTCGATTGTGGCCCCTTTTAGAACGAAAACCTTTTTCTTTCTTTTTTTTTGCTTGTCAGAGAATTATGGAGGGGAACTGGACCCCCATACCCCCCCCCCCCCCCACTGAGCGAATTTTGGAGGTCTGGCGAAGTTTTTTTTTTTTTGTCGACCCCCCACTGAGTGACTTTTCGAGAGCTGGCGAGACCAAAAAAATACGGGTCTCCCTTTTCCAAAAGTTGACAAACCTGCATTTGTGTGCCCCCTCTTATACAAAATCCTGGATCCGCCCCTGCCTCCTCTTCTGTTTCTTTGTTTCTCGCTCTCTCTCTCTCTCTCCGTCTCCCTCCATCTCATCTCTCCTTTTGGCCCTCTGTTTCCGCATTCCCATTGCTTTTTTTTTGTCCTTCATTTAGTTAATTATGTAATATAGGCTTGATGGACTTGACAAGGTCACTTACTTCACCACTCACTGTCCATCCAACCATTTACATGGTATTATGAAAATGACTATAAACCAGTCAATCATTTTTTTATTAAAATCTTGACATTGCATCTATTCATAGAGTAATTCTAAACAAAAATGCCAATCACACGTTACCTTGAATTTCTCTTCTCTGCTTCCAAAACAAAAACTAACAAAGATTTCCTAGCGATTGCTACTTGAGTATAAGGTATAGATTCTTTCAATGGAAGAGAATTATACATAATTAAGGTCTTCATAATCATCAATAAAGCACCTAATTGTGATCTCATCAAGGCTATTCTGGAGGTGCATGAGGGAAGTGCCGAAGCATTGGTCGATCAATTAAGGTGCGGGGGGGGGGGGGGGCACGGGGGCACGGAGGCACGTACCACCGGCAAAACACAATCTCAAAGAAAATGTTCAAAAACTGGTACAAGTGTGATTTTTTTTTTCTTGCAAGAGATTTTCAACTAAATAGTTCTGCAAAATATGAAAACCTTTCTTTTTCTTTTTCTTTACATGTCAGCACTTGTACCCCCGGTGTCCACCACTTGAAACGTTATGGGTCCGTACATGCATGTCAATCTGTCTGGTTGATAAAGAAATGGGAATGCTCGAGCCTCCTAAGCCTCCTCTTTAGCAGGTCCTGCACCGTATATAGTCAAAAGAAACACCCACTCTTGGCGAGGCAATAAACTTGATGAATATTTTATTTTTCTGTTTGCATCTAGTTGGTGAATGATCAACATGTCCAGCTTTTATTCAATTAGCTTTTAAAGTTATAAGAGATCGCAACATGGGTCGGGTGATAACGTCCGGCCAAACAAATATGTTTTCCCCTCAAAGTGCATTTCCTTTTTAGATTCCCTACCTCTCCCCCTCTCAGTGGTAGAGCAGTGGCCCCGGGTTCAAAGGCGAGTTGGTGCGCTAGTATCCTTTGGTATTAATCCTCAGTACCACGTGAGGCCCTCTGGTTGGTCACAAGCATTTAAATACTTGCTTCGTAGCAGTCAGGTAATTAGATTATCATCATGATCATCATTCTCACTATTATCATCATCACGTAGATGCCATGGAGATGGAATGGCTTGTTGGATAGCGCACTGATCCTGGAAACGGTATGCCTTGGATTAGAGACCAAGGGTATGCACTATGGGCATCAATCGTCAGTCTCCCGATGGGCAGGGGCGTTGCAAAAAGGGTGTAGGCTTATGACATCTCCCTCTTCTTTCGGCAAGCTTTGAATTTTGATTTGCTGACTTTCTTTTTTCTTTTACCCTTATCGGCCTTTTTTTTTGGGGGGGGGGGGGGAGGGGGAGGTGCTTATTGCAAAATTTTCGGCTAACTTATCGACACACTTGGTCCAATATATACCCCAATTTAAAATGGTCCAGAATCGCCCCTGTGGATAGATCTTAGTTAGGGTCATATATCTACCTAAGTAAAAGTCCACCTAGCACTTTGGAGAAACAAGAGCGTACTATCAAAAATCCTAATTGAACTTACTTGGTAATTTGCAAATGACATGTGATGTTGACAATCCAGAATGTTCGAGATTGCCATAGTTACTGCCCGTCATTTGGGAATCCCGTTTAAGGATGAGTTGGATTGTCTGTCCCGATGATGTGGTTATACTCTGACATGGTATCAGGTGAAACTGACAAGAGTTCATCAAACCGGTTTCACCTGAGATGGAAAGCGAATAAGATATTTTGAAAACGTAAAAAGGTAACAAAACAACAACAACAACAAAAAAAAACAGGCCAATTACAATGATGACACTTCTTTGCCATTATTTTGAATTTGAGAGGGTTTTAGAGAATGCGGATGAGGAATATAACTGGAACCATTGTTATTCAATGAAACATTTAATCTTAATATTGAAGTTGGTTATTATAAAGGCATTTAGTTTTAGTAATACATTTTTATCCTTTTCTTTTTCCCTTTTCCGACAATATCTTCATTTTCTCCTCTTCATCTTCAATCCACTTCCGATTTTTCCTTCTCTACGTTTAATTCATGTAATTATTGTTTTAATATATCTATAATCATTATCATCATTCTTATGAATACAACTGAACTGTTCAAAAACAAGATAATTATTGTAATCGTATAGTAACAAATTTTAAATGGAATACAGAGGACAACTATCCCCACTCTTAATCGAATGAAATATAAAAGAAAAATTACTATAAAGTGTCATTATAGGCATACTCATATGAAGCCTATTTTGCAACATTTTATCCTAAAGACGACGGACGATAATGATGTAGATGAGATGCACTGTAGATTATGAGGACTAGATTGTTAAGAAATAAACACTTCCCTGAGAATGGCTCGGTCATCGATAGATCCCTTTTTTTTAATCTGACAAGCAACCAAGCAAAAAAAAAAAAAAAAAAAAAAAAAAAAAAAAAAGGTAGTCGGTAAGTTTAGGAGATTGGCGTAGGACTTTAACGATTCCAAGTTTGACATTAAACTGCCAGACCCTCCATTTATTGATGAGGGTTACACACACAACAAGCATAAATTATTTTGTACTTTGCATTTTTTGTAAACTCAGATTAATTGGTTCTTTAGAAAAATACAATACACTCACAATTAAACTTATTCAGAAATGGCATAAAAGAAAAAAAAACCATTAACATACCTTCAGCAAGAATTATGATAAAAAACATCATACGCATCAGTACCATGGTGATAATACACAATCTTCTTCCTCCGTTAAACATTCACATTCTGTGGTAGTTCACATGAGAATGCCAATATCTCGTCATTGGATCCCGGCTAAAATGTTATGTTGCACGGTCTTCTCATGGCATTTAATTTGTGATAGAGGTAATTAATCAGCACACAATAAAACTCGAGCAATCAAGTTGCTTGTTCAGAAAAAATGAAAAGTAATAAGCAAACAGTGCTGTAGAAAGGCGTATACAGAGAAATTAGAAGAGGGGAGGGGATCGAATATTTTAGGACAGCCCCGTGTGCCGTAAGTCTCTTGAAAGATTTGTTGATTTTTTTTTCTTGGGCTGTAGGTCGTGCGACAAACCTTGGATGATCACAGGCTGAGTAAGCTACTGGTCGGACTTGATCTTTCCTGGTCGCACTACTGGTCAGTTTATTAATAGCATAAAGTAAATACAAATAAGATAAATTCCAATTCAATTCAAATAATTTCTGTAGGGGGGATACAGTCCGGTGCCCTCATGGGCGTAAATATGCAGGAAATTCTTTCCATCAGAGGGGGACGTAACATTAGGTCGTCCCCCCCCCCCCCTGATGAATAGAATTGCGTAACAGATCTCCGCCACTGGGTGCCCTGGATTCACCACTGGCATTTTATCAACGTTAATGCATTAATGATGAAACATTCATTGTTTGCAGCGTCTCCTTCCTGACTGACATGAATTCTAAAAATGTGCATGTTTCAATTTCTCATCCAGCTATGCGACACAATCATTTTGCCATCCAAAGTGCATTTTGTGATATATGATGTTGAGGTTCTATGGAGCTCATTCTGATAATTAAATTTTTCTTATTTACATAATTATCACAGGGAGTACTAAATAGCTTTTGAATGTGAGCTAAGGGGGGGGGGGTCGTTTCTCAGCTCAAACAAAAGCTAAGTTATTGTTTTTTGGTGGTGGTGGTGGAATTGGTGTTGCTGTTGTTGTTATTGTTGTTGCTGGTTTAAACGGTGCTTATCATTCAATTTTGAATATTTATGCCAGTAAAGGATTGACTTTGAACTAGTCCTGGATCCTTACTCATAAAACACTAACATTGCAGCCTTGATAATGATCATGATAATGATTATGATAATGATCATTCACGCACAAATCATGCAAGTCAACTTCAGTAAAGGGAGGGGGGTGTGAGAGAGTATTCCATTTCAAAATGGTAACAAATGACACATTACAAAGTGTCTGTAATGACAACATTACGGCAACTCGAGTTGTATGTGGTATGTTCTCACAGTGGTGGATCGGGGGGGGGGGGGGCACAGGGGGCACTTAGTCCCTTTCCCGAAACAAAATTTGGTATACTGTCAGTACACAAAAGAAGAGACAAATGTGTACAAAACTGTTAATTTTTCGAACTTGTGCCACCCTTCCAAGAGAATTATCCTGGATACGCCAATGTCTTGTTATATATGAGAACAAGAACTTCTTTTTTTCTGTTTTAAATGGGATGGTATTCAAACACACAACAAAAACATGATTTTGTGGGAATAAAAGAATAACGCAGTAGCAAGGAGTGTTTTTGCTTATGTCTTTTGATTCACAAACTATGGACAGGCAGGATGTCGACGAAAATGTAGTATTGAAAAAAAAAACGAAACAAGACAATAGTGCAATATAGGGCAATAGTGCGGGCAATAAACTGTTTTTTTAAACAATATTTTCGAGTTCGCTCTAGATGTCTGATTCTGTTAATAATAATGATATAGACTGGCTACTTTCGGGGGATACAACATTAATTGCCCTAACTAGAATCATATACAATTCTAGTTCAGGCAATAAATGTGGTATCCTCCTCAAGCCCAGTCCATATTATATAATTATTGATCTTTATAGTGCATTCCTACATGCTTTACAGCGCAATACATACGCTACTATTATCAATGAATTACTTTATATTAGCGAAAAGTTAATTTCATATTTTTAAAATTTTCCATTCGCAAGTAAAAACAAAAACAAAACAAATAATAATGCACATTTCATAGAATTCAAAAAGGAATATACAGAGAAACAAAATAAACAAACGAACAACGTAATTGACAGAAGTGGGAAATAATGAGTAAACAACAGGTGGATTGAAATAACAAAAGCAAAGTTGCTTGTCAAGATTATCCCAAGAATAACTTTAATATCACATTGTGATACATGTTATCTTCTTCTTTTCTGCAAATTCATACTATTTTTTTTTTCTTGCATCTTATTCGAGATATTATTTATTTGACAGATTCAAATATCTGTAAATAGTTCATATCAATAAAATTTTTGATGTACAGGGAAATTGCGGTCAATTGTATCTTGCTGATATCTATGGTGTGTGTGTGGCCAATAATAACATAGGGTTATTGTGTAAAGCCGAGTATCATAGATTATATCAAATTTTAATTTTTCACTTCCAACAAAATACAAATACGAAAAACAAAATAAAGTTATCACGATAATGAATATAATGCAAAATTTGTACAAAACATTGCATTTGAAATAAAGATAGATCAATATAAAAATTAATACCTTTGAAAAGAAAAGTGGAACAATTACGTATGAAAGTTGATTTATATTCTGTGGAAATGGAGAGGTCCACTAAAAAGCAGAGCTTCTACTTGATTGAAGTACTTAATTTAAGATTTAAAAAAAAAAAAACACGATATATTGATGGATAAAAATCACAGTGTTATTTCGTTACAATGTTCCAACAGAAATTACAATAAATTGAAAGTTTTAGAGCAAAAATATAAACTTTTATTGTGTGCAAAGAGAAAATTACCTTACGCGTTTCAACAGCAGGTGTGATTAAAAGTATACCAAGATGCGCTGTTGGTTCATTCATCAAGCTTTCAATATTCTAGTATAGCTGCTGATGAGCTCTACGTTATGTCCCAAAACTACACGTTGTATACAGAGTACACATAACACGACATGGGGCGGCGGTCATCAATGCAATACACTCACTGGACTGACTTCTACTTAAGGATACTTTATGCACGCCCCAGAAAGCTGAAACTCATATCAGGGATTTTTTTTTGTGTGTGTGTTTTTTTTGTGTTTTTTTTTTTGTGTTTTTTTTTTTGGTGATTTCTACTTTCAATCGTAAATATCTTGATATCTAAAGGAAGGAAAGGCTGGTTAAACTCAAAACCTCTCTATAATAGTGCAGCGTTTGTAATAATGTATACATTCATGAATATATAGAAAATACAATTATGGTTTCAAGCAATGTTAAGAAATTAGCATTCACAGTTAGTATTATGTCCTCATATATACATGTATACATACATATATATATATATATATATATATATATAATTGTAAGGAAATAACATATACAACAGCTTTGGCAACTCTCTTGGAAATAATTATAATTGTGAGAAATGAAAAAAAATAAATATATATATATATATATATATATACATACACCCTTTAATCTAGAAACATAGGCCTATACATGCAATTGCACCTCTACTGCATTATCACTTTATATACGTGCAGGATAAACTAATCGATTATAAATATACACAAGGCTATTTGCTTGCTGAGCTGCCACTGTGCCGATCTTTCCACGTGATATATTCCGAACGCACTTTTCAATATCATCAGTAATTCGTTGACAAAGTTTGTGTAAATTATATTCTTAGGTGAGCTACTTTTTTTTTCAGCTAAAACACACCTGCGTCGGTCGGTACTGCAAATTTTATAAAATTCTGAATGAAATTATACCATATCGAATGTGAAAGCAAATTAAATTGACATTACAAGTATAATTAAACATCAAAAGTGAATCATGTGAAAGTGAGGAAAGACACATTGTGTATCCAAAATAACAAAATTAAGGGCCTATATAGTCGCTCTCACGAAATATTCTCAAGATATTACATTATAATCGCTATTGATTTAAACAAAAGAGTGTATCTATATGCGTTTCACAAGTCATTATAGTAAAGAAATTTGATTAATCTACTGCAAAAGAAGTATAAAACTTTTCTTACATGCTAGACACATTTTAAGTACACCAAGTTTGACGGTAAAACTGTTGGCATTGATTGATTGATGACAATCGCATTGATTTCTTCTTTTGACAAAATGGTACAATGTGTTTGACAACAGAAATAAATTCTGAGAAAAAGAAAGATACCCCAAAAGCGGAGCTTGTGTTGGGAACGGCTGTTCTGCACTGTCTTCACTCAGGGTTTCGTAACGTCCAATGCTTTCAAACGTCATGTTTTTACTCTTTTATCACCATTAGCGGGTGGGGGGGGGGGGGGGGGGCTGACTCTGTTACTGAGACAAATCGTTTGAAAAACCAGCATTATTCCATGTTGAAAAGGCTGGCGCCGTTTCCTTTCGGGTCTTCGGAAGGGCAAACTTTCAAGATATTTTCCTTTGAGCTACCAGAACGTACTCACATATTTCAATTAGATCTGCCAACAGATCTTCCAACAAGTTTCTCTAAGTACATGTACATCTCTCCAACTATATAGCTTTTTTAGCACCTTAAAGTTTACTTTGTTGAATTCTTTCTTTAAATACTCCAAATACATGGTATTATATGTGTTTGTATTTATATTATTTTTTATTACACAACACATTAAATTTACTATTTTTATGGCTAATTTGCGATAGAGAGATTTAATTACAAAGATTTGATTACGGGTTTCATCGACTGCACATTTTTTGTAGCCCTCATTCGCACTCAAGAAACCCGAGCTCGTAATTCATCAATTCATCTGGCTTTCCAGTGTCTCCAAAATGGAGCCTGCTAACTGGTAGCCGAGTCACATCCCTGAGGTAGCCTTCATCCGTCAACCATTTGTGAGGAGAACGATAACAATTGCAAGGTGCTTCTTGACCGAAAGAGCAATCTAAACACAAGCAAAGATGATACTTAATAGTTAGCAGACACTTCACGATTCTGTAAATTGGGAGTAGAAAACGGTATAATAATAGACGTAACATTCTTGGAGGAAACTACCACATAATTACGTACTTTGGTATACGCCGCAAAGACAACCTCTCACATCACTTGGTGCATCTCCCCAGTTAGGCATAATGTAACCTTGTCTTGAGACCCAGTAGGCCGTATGTTCACCACCTTCATCGTAGATATGGGTGTCGAAACATGTCGCTCTCACATACTGTCTGCAGGTTCTCGAGTTATTCATTATTGCAATGACGGTATCCATGGGTAGGGAGTATGTCACTTCTTTTCGGTAAGAACCATGTCCCTCATTTCCTTGAGGAACTATCTGTTCACCAATAACGTTGTGGGAAACGATGGTCTTGCCTTTTTGACGGTATAAAGAAAACAAAATAAAACTGTTGAACGAATGAAATATATATGTTCATGTATATGGAGATATATTTTATACATTTCACAATCACTTTGCCTACATGTACTTGCTGAAGCCTGAGTCACTTGATTAGCCGTAGATGGGATAGTAGCATCCCTTGCAATAGAGTACCTCTATTAGAGAGTAGCGACAACTCATGATTTGAACGCCATTTTGTTTCCACAGCTATGCAACAGTTCTATTCAATTCCGTCGAGCACCTGGGTGTTCTCAATAGAAAGAATTCGAACGCCATTTTGTTTCCAGAAAAGTCAGACTTCCATGTCGCTACTCTCTATAAAGGTACTCAATCTTGCAATATAGTCCCTTTATAGATAGAGTGACATAGACGTCCTATTTTTTGGCCCCAAAACGGCGTTCGAATTCTTTTTATTTAGAACACCAAGGTGCTCATCGGAATTGAATAGAAATGTTACGCAATAGTGGCCCCAAAATGGCGTTCAAATCACAGATTGTCGTTACTCTTTCTATAAAGGGACTCTACCTTGCAACAAAGCCATCCATACACATGAATGGATGTTTATGGACAATGGGTAGCTCTGCCTTATTTTACAGCGTAGTTAATTTAAACGCCATTGTAATTTGCTTCCACTATCACGCATTTCTATTCAAGTGCGATGATCATCTGTGTGTTCTTAATAGAAATAATTTGAACGCCATCATGTTTCCAGAATCTACCTTGCATCTTCTAACATGACTTCCTGCTATGACTTTAACGAAGTACGACATCGGAGAGGCCGTCATAAATTTGTGTTTCATTTCGATTACAGTATCCGCTTTGAACAAAATTACTTACATTAAATACATAGAATGCACACATTCATATATACCCCCGAATACGTTTGGATAGCCCTTCTCAGAGCCACTAATTATGATAGCTGTGTTCTTCCAAATGACCCAAAATAAAATGTAAATAATTCACCCCCCCCCCCCATCACACACAAACACAAACGCACACACCCACACCAAGTCACACACAGCATCTTCAAAATTACTTCTTTAGCCCTGCGCACACGAAGTGTCATTTCGATTGCGGCATGCAGTACCTGCGCTAATTGAACCTGAAAAGGGAATTAACCCTTAACGCCAGTTATGCTGATAAAAGTATTGTATGCACTGTTCATTTTCCAATCACTTTTTAAACGATGCAACTCTTTCATGACGCGCAAAAGACCGTACAAGTCACTGACTCGGTCCTGCAGTCAGCAAATAACCTCTTGTGAACCGGGCTTAAGATGCACATTGTGTGTTTGACAAACTATTATGCAGTGCTCTCCACCAAGTTGAGCATGGTTAGACGAGATTAATCCAATATTTCAGATCCAAGACAAAAGTATCGACCGTTCATTGGTATAATTTTGGCATAATAGTCCGTGAGAATCATATCATTAAGATACACGAATGACGCTCATTATGTAGAGCTTTAAAGGGAAAGTTCACCCTGAAGATTACTTGAGTTTAAAAAATGCAGAAAAAATAAAGAAAAATATTGGCGAAGGTTTGATGAAAATCGGTCAAATAATAAAAGAGTTATGAGTATTTAAAGTTTTGGATTCGTGACGTCACATGCGAGCAGCTGCCCATTGGTCATGTAATAAATATTCCATATATTCGCATTTTTTTTACGTTCCACGATAAATTAATATTGTTTCTTTTCAGAATCTAGTATTGAATAGCATTTCTGACAATATATCAAATGCACAGACGAAAATATTCTAAATTTTCTGAGAAAACTGTATTTTATGGAATATTTATCACATTACATAATGGAGGAGCTGCTCGCATGTGACGTCACAAAATCAAAACTTCAAAAGTCCATAACTCCGTTATTCTTTAACGGATTTTCTCCAAACTTTTGCCAATATTTTTCTTTATTTTTTCTGCATTTTTTAAACTCAAGTGATCTTCGGGGTGAACTTCCCCTTTAAAGGTTTCATATTCTTAATGCAAGTGAATCTGAAAAAAAAAACCCACCAAAGAATCACTATTTATTTACAAATTAAGATTAGATTGGATAAGGAAATGTCCGTCGCACCCCCCCCCCCCCCCCCCCCCAGCTAAAATTAAGATCTGGAAAGGGCTTATCTTGCTGAAATACTTGGATAGCCATTTGCTGGAATGCAAGCCAAGGTTTCTGGATACGGGATACACCACTGCCAAGATAATATTATGCAGCAGGATTGCAACGCAGTGGTTTCTTTTGACCTGACTGATATTAAGAAAATTGTACTCTTGAGGTCGTGCATACATACCATCCCTACATTCAACTTCCACTTGATCAGAAAGATTCCCATTCGGTCCATCCGGATCGATAAGATAGGTCCCGTTCTGAATGACATTCAGTTCTGTGCATGTTCTCGGAATACCTATGTGAATATATATATATATATATATATATATATATATATATATATATATATATATATATATATATATATATATAGCGAGATAGGTGTGGATGTGTGTACCAATCGGTTGAACCATGTTAAATTTAGATATGTGAAGAGAGAATAATGGTACAGA
>CM046834.1:22339062-22384062 GCA_025618425.1 Heliocidaris tuberculata
ACCTTCAAAACGATCGTCCACAAACCGATCGGGGCACATACACTGATAGCTGTCGTCTGTCTCCAAGCATGTACATTCCTTCTTACAGGGAGATTCCAGGCAACCTAAGAATGAATAACGTAGTAAACGGGCAACAAATAGAAAGCTAAAAGAAGAGCATATACTTATCTTTTTTTCTCCATCAGTACACTTTGAAAAGTATGCATCTGTAGTTAGTTTTGTTGTTCTTGCTACAGGTTGAGCATGGAAAAGCTTCTTCGTATAAAATTAATAAACGAAAAACGACAAAACCATGAGCAATATATGAATAAATGGTGAAATAAACATTTCAATTTTGTAACGCTCTTTAATTATTTTCTTTAATAATTACTCTCAGTCTATGTATTAATGATATTTTAAGTACCTTTCAAAATAGTAAAGTGCTATTGACTTCGTGAGTTCAGACCAAAATGTTATCAAAATCGCAATTAAAGATAATGGCGGTTGTTATAACACGTGGTAACATGTAGTACTTAGTGAGCCGATGAGCCAAATATTTGACTGATCTCTTAATAAAGAGAGATTTATGCATAAATCAAAACTAACAACAACTTGGCAAGAATCATCTATATACATCCATTGCTGTTTCTTCATTTTCCCCGAAGGTACTAGAGTTGTTTGTTAGTGTACATGGATTTTGTAAGATAACCACAGTTTTATTTTAAAATCAGTATGGGTTTGGTAACACGTGTACTCTTCGTTCATGACTTCGATTGACCGTATTAATGAAATAATAGTTGCAATTGAAAGGAATGAGTATACAATGGCCATTTCACTGATTTATAGAATGTATTAAACCATTTAAAGGCTCCTTTATATCATATTCGATTATTTACGCTCTATATTCCGTTCATGGTTTTGATTGACTTTATTAATGAAATAATAGTTGCATTTGAAATGAATGAGTATGGGCATTTTTACTGATTTTTTGGAAGGTAAGCCTTTAGAGCCTCCTATATATTCTGTCATCTACGCTCTATATCCGTTCATGGTTTTGATTGATATTATTGATAAAATAATAGTTGCAAAGGAATGAGTTATACAATGGTCATATTTCCGGACTAAGGCAAATGATAGGCATCCGATATGCTTTTATATATAAAAGTTCTATATCCCTTTATGGTTTTGACTGACATTATTGATGAAATAATGATGAATTTGAAAGAAAATAAGAGTATACATTGGGCATTTGTATTGATTTATCGAAGGCAATCACTAGATATGCTTACCAAAGATGATTGTTCTATTTTGTAAGCCCTATATAATTATAGTGTCATATGCATACGAATGACCAAACTAAACAAAATACACATCTGCGTAGTTCACTCGTCAGGCATAAAACCATCTGGAACCCTCTTTTACGGATGAGTTGATATATCTCTCGCTTAGCTCAATAAATAACGATGACTTGTTAACTCTCTCTCAAACTAATACTGTTCCTACGATAGGCAACTCTCACTATGAAGAAAAAATAAGAAATTCTGTTGAGAACAATATTTCTTAACTTACCTTCAACTTTAACCCAAATGACGAATGCGGACAAATTAGTGATTACTTCGCAATGCTTCACAGAAAATATCTTTAAATCATACCTAAACTCCAGTATAATGAAGAAGGAAAAAATTTCCTTCATCATTTAAACGTATATAAGAAGCGCCAATAGAAACTTTGAAAAGCTAAGATTATTCATAGAAAATATCCATCTACTTAAATCGTCCATAATATAGGATTAATAGAAACGTGGTTTTCCCACACTCCCTGCAGTTCCCTCTACTCTCTCTCTCTCTCTCTCTCTCTTTCTCCCTCCCTCTCTCTCTCAGATTATAACTTGATTGTTAACAACAGACCACATAGATCAGGAGGTGGAGTAGCACTTTACAAACCGCATTAATATACACTTATACCTAATGTGACAATACTATATAAGCAATGTTTTGGAATCTTTTTCCGTTGAAATCAAATTTCCAAGTGGTAAAAATATAATATTGAAAGTAATATATCGATCCCTCAATCAAATCATAACAACTTTTTTTTCACAATCTCTACAATAACTCCTCCTTGACCCTGTGCTTAAAATAAAGACGGCTTTTTCATGGGTGATTTTAACATAAACTTATTAAATTGTAACAAGAATACCATTTCACAAGTGTTTCTTGAAATCTTTTTGTCAAAGTCTTTTCTGCCACTCATTACCAGACCCACAAGAGTAACACATCACTCAGCCACTATTGTTGATAATATTTTTAGTCATACCCACCCTCTTCCCAAAGCAGGTTATAACCAAGTCTTTGGGGATGCTTCATACAAGCTTTGCTTTCTTGGCATGCCCTCCGTTTTATTGTATAATGATCCGTTTGTGTAAATTTTTTTCTGTACTCTTCTCAATACCCTTATCTTTGCATTGTTAGTTTAATATACGGTACTAGTATACAAAGTTACTACATTGTTTTATGTTTAATCATTGAATCGCTATAATATGATATTCTAATATTCAGGATCTATATAGCGCCTAACACAACTATTGTGTCTCTAAGCGCTTTACAGACGTATTATGACCCCGGTCATACGATTCATGGCTTGCCCGCACACAATGGATGTACCTTCTCCACTCCCTGGGGGAGCATTCCAGCCTGGCGCCTTTCACAGACGCTCACAATGCTGATCAATCCACAATGACTTTCGCATCCTACCGGGTCCCCATTTAACACCTGGGTGGAGAGGAGCAATGTAGGTAAAATGCCTTGCTCAACGACATAAGTGCCGAGCCGGGGATCGAACCCACGACCTTCGCATGTCCGGTCAAGTGTTCAAACCACCTCCACCAGTGGTGTATCTAGGGATTATAGCGCCCGGGGCAAACAATGTAGTTACGCCTCCGCCCCCTAAGTGCCCAAATTTATCTACGTTGTTGTACAAGGAGGTATAGCAAAAGCGACCGAGCGGCAATTGTTTTTTTGTTTTTTTGTTTTTTTTTTTCATTTTTAACCCTAAAATACGCGATTTCTTGTGCATCTTTCCCCAGTTAATTTTGCAATTCACCACCGCAATAGAGCGGCAGAGAAGCTCGAATTTGTACATTTATAAACGGTTTTCTATTCTCTCACTTCTATAATAGGGAGCAAAACTAACGAAAACGCTCGAGAAAAAGTCGAGAAATTCAGCACGGCGACCTAAAGTTTTCAAATGTTGAACCTTTGCAAATGCTGTTTTATACATTCTATCCTATATTGGGGGCGCAATATTTAGCAGGAGTCAGATGAAACTTACATGATAGCGAGCAAAGCAACGACAACTATATCTTTGTTTTTCAAATTTTGAACCCTTAAAGCTATTTAAGAACTATGTACTGGGGGCGCGAAATTACGAGATCCTGAAAGAAAATAATCATGCGAGGGAGCAAAGCAACTGAGCTTTGGAAAAAATTTCGCATTTCAAACCCTCAAAAATATATTTCTATAGTGCATTTACCCTGCGGACTGGGGGGGGGGCGCATAATCCTAGGATTATGATTTTTTTTTTCATTTCCCCCTTTTTTTTCTTTTTCTCCTTTGCGTTTTTTGCGCCCCTCCAAGTGCTGTCCAGGGCACGTGCCCCCTGTCACCCTAGATACGCCACTGACCTCTATGTATGTATCATGTATGCTTATTTTGAAACGGAAAAATAAATCAAAATGAAATTGATTTCCTAATCATTTCAATAATCGTTAACAGTGTACAAAATACGATGCACAACTGGGATTTTAATAGCATAAAGTACGGAAATCGCTTTAAGTCGATGGACTATCTTTTAATGCTGTGAAATGTAATCTCATTATATTCAGCATAAACCCAAATTCTTGGTAAAGATGAAACAAAAATAAAAGTCAACAATGCAAAAACATCAAGAGTTGAAGAGTCTAAATTTCTAGGTAACGTTAATGACATCGGACTGTCATGGAAACCCCACATTCCTGAAGTAGAAAAAAATAAACATACAATGTATATCGGTATTATAGGCTCCATTTTTTGTTTCCCATAAAATTTTCTTTATAGTTTATATTGCTCAATTTTCCCTAATCAATCATAATGCACTTTTGTTGTGAGCGCCAGGTATCCATCTAAAATAAAACTTTTTAAAAAGAAAATAATAAGAATTGAGATAAATTGAAATGTGCTATTAAGAACTCATTTGAATTGGCATTATAAATAATTTTAATGCACTTAAGTTGTATAAGGGAAGGACACAAATGTTATCTTAATCCGAATTTAAAATCTAAATCTCTTAAATACATAAAGTAATCAATAATTTGCAGCACTTAACGATATTGCAAATGAAGCGTAATGATCACATATACTCTGCTTGGAATGATTACTATACAACCGTCAATGGTAAAGAAAAAATACAATATTACCTCTCATTGAAAATTGGAAATTTCCCTGCTTGCTTTTAATATGTATAACAGGTTCTTTTTACGACTTTTACGTCGAACAAAAATAGATATACTTTTTCAGACGCTTCCCTCAATTTCTAATCAGTACATTATTTTACATAGTGTGGTACTGATTTTCCGATCAAAGTGGGCTCACTTATTATTCACAATTGAAGGCTAATAGTGTTACAGAAAGCCTTCAATTTCTGAATACTTACTCACCATGGAAAGCTATAAAGAGAACATCTTACTTGGTATTGTACAAATCTTGTGTGATGTTGGGCATTCAAAGTGTTCGAGATTGCCATGGTAACTGCCCGCCATTTGGGAAACCCATTTGACGACAAGCGGGATCGTGTGCCCTGATGATGTGGTTATACTCTTACATGATATTACATGAACTTGGCATGAATTCTCGGCGACGGATTCATCTGAGATGACATAAAAGATGAATGTTCAACATAGAAATAAAACAACAAAACCTCCATAAATAAATGATTTCGTGGAACTGAAAGGGGCACGCAATGATATTTCGACTTCAAAGGTTTGGACGGGCAGGATCTATTAAACACGTTATTCAATAAAGCACTTCCTTCTGGGGAAAGTTTCTTTTACAATCACATTTTTAGTTCAAATTCTCTCCCATCTTCTGATTTCTATCTTAATTCATATTTCCTTCCTCATTTTCCTTGTCTTCTCCTGACATATTTGTCAGACAGCTCGTCTTTATTATTTATTATTTATTTATTAGAGTTTTATCTAAAATACAGGGCAGGTGCGTTCAGTTATGCTTTACAAGCGCACCCTGTAAACATAAAATAACGAACTACATGATATACATGAATTATAATTATGAAGTACAACAAATACATAAAATACAAGAAAATATGAAAAATACATAATGTACACAATATAATAATTACAGCGATAACACTATATATGAATCTGCAGAGTAAGGTGGTTTAAGACCATTATAAGGAAATTTTGTCGTCGATAACATCTCAAAAGACTATATATGCATACCAGTGACGCTGAACGAGATCGTAATATTTCGCAAAAGTGGATTGCAGAGAATTATGAATTCATTTTGACTGAGAAAACATATTTCTATAAACTGGCAAAAGAGAAAAATCATGCATATACCTGCAGCCAAAATGATCATCCACGATATTGCAAACATTAACTCCATGTCAAAAAGCACACCCTCTACCTTCGAAAAGATGCACCTACTGTCATTGTCAGAACATGATCACTTGACTTTATTGTTGCATGCAGGATCGATAAAGTAAATCCTAAACAAAGGGATGATTTGCACACTGTTATGGTTTTCTCTGCGACATTCAATATACGTATTGACTAAACTATTAGAGGGCAACCCTACCTTGGTAATAATATGATTTGTGTGAAAGCAGAAAAATAAGAAAAACAGGATGGTGATGGTGGTCGGGCAAGGAATAAGAAAGTTATGGATGTTTGAGAAATGAGATCTCTATATCTATGAGAATCTCAAATTGGCAATTTAGTGGGTCGATTGTGACACAGAGGAGGACAACTCTCCCGTTTGTCATTAATAAGTGATAAGTGCCCTATTTCAAAAATAGTCGACTATCAATCGATCTTTACTATACTTCTGAAAGGAAAAAAAGGGAAAGTGAGGGCGGGGGGGGGGGGGGGGGGGCTCTATACCAGACTGTCAAATAAGGCGAGGCCGGTGCAGTGGTGTAATCAGACCTTAGCCAATGGAGGGGCAAAACATACCAATTTACCGCGATTCATTATAGTTCAGCAAAGAAAATACATTTATTTGTTCGTGAGGTAAATGTGTACCTGGCAGGATTTAATTCCTTGAAATGCTAGAGCGCTAAGAGCAGCCATGCTAAAGCCAGGGTAATTATTGTGAAGCGCTGTGGAGCGCCAGGAGTGTCCATTCTGACAGACATGTGCGCTATACAAAAACCCATTATTGTTATTGTTATTATTATTATTATTATTATTATCATTATTATTATTATTATTATTATTATTATCATCATCATCATCATCATCATCATCATCATCATCATCATCATCATCATCATCATCATCATTATTATTATTATTATTATTATTATTATTATTATTATTGTTATTATTATTATTATTATCATCATCATCATCATCATCATCATCATCATCATCATCATCATCATCATCATCATCATTATTATTATTATTATTATTATTATTATTATTATTATTATTATTATTATTATTATTATTATTAGTCGGTTTTTTTCTGGAGGATGAGGTCCCAAAAGTCTCATTTTGGGGATAGATAGGTTGACAACTTTAAAAATGAAGTGACCCCAAAACAGGTAGGTCTATTCTCCAGGCGCTCATCAAATAAAGAACATGTAATCATTGATCTCATAATGTCATCAGCGAGAGAGTGAAGAGAGTGAGGGAGAGTTTCTGCGACATTGACAATTCTAATACATTTCCTAGCCATATACATAGTGATTGAAGTCTTATTGACGATTATTTTTCGAATTTGGGAGGGTAAGGGAACAAATGCAAATCAATAATTGATATTTAACATATCACATGCCAATGACGACTAACTCATAATTGGATTCATTCATTTATTTATTTTGTCTTCTTTATTTTATACTGCAAGGTTGGCCTGTTCAGTTATGCAAAACTGCTTTCCAAAGGCGCTCTGCAGTTTAACAAATCATAATACATGAATATACAAAATACATAACAATTAGGTAACATGGTAAAATCAAAAATGGAGAGTGAATTAATAGTATTGTAAAATGTACATATTTGAATAGCAATGTTATAATTCCATTGAATCAAGATTTAAAGATTTGCATAGTTTTATAAACGTATAAAGGGGATGTACACGTCTGAGCATCACCCAAACTGGCTCCAACATATGCAATTGAGTTTCTTTTATATTCTGTCCTTGGGCGGGGAAGTTAGAGGCGGTATTTCAAAGAATAACGTGTCGTATAATTTACAATGATTTATATCAATGATTCTAGAAAATTATGTCGGTATAAGATTATTTTGTATTTTAAAAACAAGAACACAATATTGATTTTTGATTTGATATGATTTATTTTCCGTTTCAAAATAATTATACATGATGCATATCGATCAAATGATTAAACAGAAGACAATGTAATAAGTTTAGTATATCAAACTAACATACAAAGATAACGGGTACTAAGAAGAGTACAAAAAATAATTTACACAAACGGATCATTATTGACCTAACATATACAATGAAACGGAGGGGGCATGCTACGAAAGCAATGCTTGTATGATGCATGCCCCAAAGATATTTTATACGCTGTTCTATCTACTGATTGTCATTTCAGCGTGAGTAACAAGGAACGGCTGAGATGTATGATAGTCCTTATTAAAAATCATTCTAGCATATTTATTCTGGAGTTTTTATTATCTTATCCCTATGGATTTTTGCACAGCTTCCCGAAGATGTACTACAATAATCAACATAAGGTAAAATCATAGCAAAATACAGATTCTTCAATATTTTGAATGAAAGCAATTGTTTTATCCTCCATATAACCTATCGATAAGAAAAATCATCTAGTCATTCTGTACTATTATTTTAGTAGATACTTTTTCATGCGTGCATTTTTTAAAACACACCGTATATCTCCATACTTAACACAAGACCAAACAAAGAATCTATCGTGCAACCAAATAGGCATATTACCAGTAAAACAAATATCTAAAGGAAACTTTTGATTTGGCTAAAATCTTAGAATATTAATACTGAGTATAAGATAATGTTTTCCATCAAACACCATCAAATACATTTGAATTACCGGTTAGCTTTCGAACAGTGGCCTAGCTAACTAGGGTTTATGACACAAAGGGCAAACAATGAAATTGCGTCCCCCCCCCCCCCCCCCCCTCCGCCGAAAGTTATCTTCTTAACTGTAAAACCGAGGGAGCAAAGATACCGAGCGGTATTTTTTGTTGTTGCTTGTTTAACCCTCAAAAAACGCAGTTTCGTATGCATCTTACCCAGGAAAAGTTGCGATCGAGCGGTAGAATTTTGAACAATGATATTATATACGGGTTTGAATTCTGTTCCTCAATGGGGCGCAAAATTGATGAAAACCCTGGAAATTTTATTTCTTTTATAGGAATTTAGTAAGGCAACCGAAAGTTAAGATTTTTTTTCAAAGTTTGAACCTAATTCGCTAATGTTTTATTATACACTTTATCTCATTGAGGGCGCATTATCTAACAAGAGGATGATGCTGAAACTTATTTAGGGAGGAAAACGAGAATTCATTTTTTCTTCAAATTTTGAACTCTTTAAGAATGTTCCATCCAGTATTGGGGAGAGATATTACGAGATTTTGAGGTAACATATGCAAGGGAGCAAAGCGACCGAGCTTCAGAAAATGTTAGCATTTTAACCGCCCAAATTCTATTTCTAATGTACTTTACGGAGTCGGGTCATAACTTCCTTTTCTCCCCTTTCTCTTTCTCTCTTTTGCGTTTTTGCGCCACCCCCCCCCCCCCCTCATTCAAGTGCCGCCCGGGGCATGTGCCCACTGCCCCCGATCCGAATAAATAAGCAAATGCTTTCGAAATCATATTGCACCTTCAACGTAATGCTTTTTTTCTCTCATACAACAAAAAAAAAAAAAAAAATGGAACAAAATCCGAAGAATAACATAGTCACATCGACGATTTTTATTCAATATACATGTATAATGGAAGTTTTTTTTTTTTTAAAGGAAAAGATGAAAACTTTTTTGTATAGAAGTACAATAATATATATATTTTTTTCTTAAAACAGTTAGTTTATAAGAAATGACGTGGTATAGCAATCTGTTCAAAATACATATATAAGTGATGTAGTGAAAGTTGTTTGAAAAATGTATTTTTTCTCCTTTGATATTGATTAAAAGATATATTGGTGATTTATCACATTATTTTTTATATTTCCTTCAAGATGTGATAAAGATTGTATTTCTAGTTTTATCACATAAATACTTTTGCACATTTGACTAATTAATTGTATGCATGTACAGTATATAAAGTTATATATATATATATATATATATATGTGTGTGTGTGTGTGTGTGTGTGTGTGTGTGTGTGTGGTCAGCATTGCTTATCACTCAGGGTTTGCAAGGTCTTTTACTGACATAGCGCCAACTTGTGTCCAACCCAAGACATTGCTTACATTCAATCATTGACTAAAAAATCTGACAGAGTTTGAGATTGGAATCAGCTAAGTTCCAGGGTATCCTGGAAACCTGGTTTATCATTTTTACACACTAAGGAGGCAAAGAGGTTAGTTTATCATATAAATTCTATATTTCATGAAATATTGTATGTTAGAAGTGCAAATTAGTTAGTTTATTTTGGCTCTTGATTTAGCAATTGTACATGTAGATTACATAACATTGTAAATTTCCATGTATGTTATGTATACATACACACATAGTTCATTACATGTATAGCTAAAAATGAGGTCAAGTCTATATCATCTTATTTTGTATGCTATGACTTTTAATGATGATGGTTTATCATGTATAAAAGATTCATTTATGATATTGGCTTTGAAATAATTAGTTAACTGAAACAAGAAGATTCAGGCTTTGATTGTGGGAGGTGAATGACAAGGAAGGTCACACCATGTATGTCAGCTATAGGTCAATCTATAATTTAAATGCATTGAGTCTTAGTTTTAAATAGTAATTAGTAATAATAACACATGATATGCTGATTATGTCAAGCTGTTAGGTCTTTCATTTACTTAAAATATTTGTCACAAGCATGATAAGAAATGTTGAATTCATGTTTGAAGATAGGATGGATAATGATCAATGTTGTTATTATACACATGTATTTATGATGCTTTCATGTATGTTTTATTGCTACAGTTTTCACGGAGCAATTCGAGATAAGGATATGGATCAACTTCAAAATAATAAAACAAAAGAAGCTCCCGTAGAGACCTTTGTCGACTTTATTTCTTTGGCCTCAAATGCTGTCACAAGTGATATTGCAAGTCTTTCATGATCTTCAGATGACACACGAAATACTGGTGATCGAACAAAGAATTAACCTGAACACCATTATAGTATAGAGGTTAAAGAGCTCCAAGTCATTGCAACATCATGATGCGCAACCAACAATAACATTATTCGTGAATCGTGACACCTTCTCGAACTCTCCCCCTTTTGGCATAATGAAGCAGTAATGAGCACTCGACAATTCCCACTCCGACTATACATTTTGGTAAATGTAGAACATTTTGACTTTAATGATACGTAACTAGATTCTCAAATAACATTATCAATCTACCCCTCTTCCGGTTTCAATGGAGCAACGATTAGCGTTCGACGGTTAAGAGTTACATCTGTCATGGACAGGGTTATTTAGCGACAAAAACTATTTGCACTCTAGATACCCGAGTTCGTATTTCGTTTTTTCATTAGAACTCCCGGTGTCTCCAAAGTGTAACCTGATGACGGGCAGTCGGGTCGTATCCATTAGATAGCCATCGTCCGTTAACCATCGGCTTGTAGTAGTATAACAATTACAAGGTCCTCGAGCGTAACAAGCTAAAATGAAAAATGTAACATGTACTTGGTCAATTTATTGGTCATCATAAAAGGTTGTACGACACATGGTCCGGCGTCAATATGATACATTAACTGAACTCCTAACTTCAACTCTGGACCAAACCCTAAACCTAACCTTTAAAGCAACTTTCCCACTTAGCAGCGAGTTATTACGAGTTGTGGCGAGTTGACTCAAACAGCACTCGCGATGACTCGTGCGGAGCTCTTCATGTACCTCTGGAGAACTCTTACCAACTCGGCACGACTCGGCGCAACTCAGCGCAACCCTGCAAAACTCGGCTAAAGGTCGCGAGAGGTTACCAATATTTTGAACATGTTCAAAATTTTGATCAACCCGATGCAACTTGTCTTCAAATCGTTTGAACTCGTCATATGCTCGCATTGCTCGTAGTGAGCTCGTGGTGAACTCTTCCTATAAGTCGCACGGTTATTCGCCACTTTAGAGTTAACTCGAGTATTGTACAAGTTTCCAAGAGTTGACAACAAGCACTACGATTTTATTGCGAGATACCTCGAGTTGTGCACGAGGTTAGCGCGAGTCAAGGACGGGTATGGCGCGAGTGAAGAGTTTTGCATGAGCATCTCTCGAGTTTCGTCGCGTGTGAGCCTATTCCGAGTGCACAAGTGCAGCCTGATTACGTGATGATGCCAGCCTACCTTGCATTAAAACAATGCGCGTCGTCATCCCCTGATATATTTCTTATATCTCAATCGTACGGGACTCATACAAAACTGGTACACTGTAAAAAAAAAAAAATAATAATAAAAAAATAAAAAAATAAATAATTGCCGTTTTTCCACGGGAAACTTACTGGCAGTCAGGATGCCGGGAATGCCCGTTTTTCCACAGTACATGTAAAATAGCAGATTTCCGGGGTTTTTTTGTTTTGTTTGTTTGTTTGTTAAACTGTAGAAACTTTAATTTCTAACAGGGAAATCTATGGAAATTAAAACGGAACCATAGAGACGATTTGTAATTTAACAGGGCAACTTGTTAAAATATGAGAAAATGTTTTTTTAACAGTGTTTTATGTCGGACGATTGTAAATATATGCTGATTTCCGGTAAACCAACAACTTGCTGTTGTTTTACAGGAAAAAGACTGTAAAATTGAAATAACGGCAATAACTTGTAATTTCAAGGGCCAGAAAACCTGTAGTTTTACAGTAATATTTTTTACAGTTTACAAAGCTTGTAAAAAGATCGTGATAACTCGTGAGAAGATACAAGACGTACATATAGATCATTGTAACTCGGAACGCACTCGATTGAACTCATACCACACTCGGGTAACTCATACAAATATCGTTGTAAAGTCGATGTTGGCTCGTAGAACACTCATACAAAAGTCGTACAACAAGAAATTTTCCATGTTTTCAGGACTTGCACATGAGTTTAATTTCATGTGACACTCGCCATAACTACACAACTCGGCTAAGTGGGAACGCTGCTTATAAACCCAAAAGCCAGAACCCAATTTTCAACGCTAACCCTAAATCTTTGACGCAAGAAAGCCAGGAGCAATTATTGTCGCCGGAGCATGATGGTCATTCCAGCGTGCTTAACGGACATGAAATTCATTTTTCTTTTTAATAAGAGAGTTTTAAGCAAAATTAACAGTCTTAAAATATATTTCAGTCGGTGATTTCAGACACTTTTGACAATGAGTGACATACATACAGCAAATTTCCAGTTTCTCGCCAAATAGTTGAAGTGAAATTGAACTCTTTTTGTCCGTAACGGACATGACACAAAATGGACAAGGCTTGTGGAGTAATTATGAACACTTCGAAATATCTGTGAGTTTTGGTGGTTCGATGAGTCTAGGTTAGGTATTAACAGGAGCTTATAATCTAAACCCAAATACATGTTGTAAAACATTTGAATCATACATTTCCTTGTCGTAACTGAAAATGTATATCGGACATGACAGATTGTGCATATAACGGACATGACACTATTTTTAAATATAGCTATCCTTTAAAATGTTCAATAGGTTATTCAAAGCATCTCATCAGTAATCTTTTATCTATTCATCACAATTTACTACAAAAGAAAATCAAATCTGAACTGCATGTGGTGTTAAAATAATGAGTCCCAAAGCTACAGGGTGTTTTTGCCAAAAATGTTGCCACATTTTGACCCCAAAGTGAGTCGTTTTTTTAGAAAATCATAGAAAAAATATATACAGTACTTCACTCCTGTTGCTATGTCTCTCAAATTAAAGAGCTTCTCGATGCATGTATTTTTGGAGTTATGAATTTTGGCTGATGAACATTTTGGATGGAATCGCCCATATGTCCGAGCAGTCATAAAATGGTCCGTATCTTTTGAAGGCACAGCAATTAGATGCTGATGTCTCTCATTCTTTTTAGAACATTCCCCTTACAATTCTAGATCATGTCTGAATTTAAACACAACACAAAAAGTAAGTTCCCCCTAAATCAAAATGCCGTAACTTTTTAACGAAAAGGTTTTGAGCAAAATAACTTGGTCGGAGTGTTTCTACACTTATTGACTAAGTTCTGTGTGAAAATGAAATTGATCCGTCGATTCATGCATGAGTGAGCACACATTAAAGGCGAAATTGTCACTTTTCAAAAGTCACCTTTTGGGGAGTCATTTTGGCGAATTCTGTTTCTGGTGTATGTTCAAGTGCTGTAGTTGTTTCTCATCATCGTTAGACCCCTTCGCACCTATCCTGACACTTTTCGTGTTTTTGCACGGTTTGGTGAGCACAATTTTAGTGGAAAATTGCGATGTCCAACCCTCCTAAATTTGAAATTGCAAAATCCATTCGGATTATTGAAAAAATTAACATCAGATATTGCTACCCAAATGTGTTGTCAATTGTTGTGTAAACACAAGAAGTAATTGTCGTGTCATGGTTGAGAGAGCACACTTTAAGATAAAGCAAGAAATGCTAAAATGCACTGTTAATATGGCATCAAAAATTACTCCTGTGACTTTTGAAAAGTGACAAATTTGCTCACTCATGCATGACTCGATGGATCAATCTCATTTTCACATAGAAGTTAGTAAATAGATGTAGGAACGCTCCTGCTAAGTTATTTTGCTTAAAACCTTTTCGTTAAAAAGTTACGCCACTTTGCTACAGGGGGAACTTACTTTTTGTGCTGTGTTTAGAATGTAGAGCATTAGAGGGAAAGTCCACCCTGGTATTAAGTTGATTTGAATTAAAACAAGAAAAATGAGAGAAACAGATTAATGAAAGTTTGAGCAAAATCTGATAAGAAATAAGAAAGATATGCATTTTTGAAGTTGTAATCCATCAAACACAAATTGCCAACTCCGTAGCGTATCTTGCGAACTCCTCGTCCATTTGCTCAGCCTTAGTGCAGAAAATCTCATAAAGTTTTATTTTCTTAGTTTTTGATGAAGACATATATTTGTTTCATACAGGTTTTGAGTAAAAACATATGAGCAATGATTATATTTAAGGTGCATGTATGATTTAATATTTTCTTTAGAAAAAATGGAAATTAATGATTCTAAGGGTAGGGCAAATATGAGAGGAGCTCGCAAGATACGTCATTGAGTTGCCAATTTGTGTTTGATTGATTACAACTTCAAAATTTCATAACTTTATTTCTTATCGGATTTTGCTCAGACTTTCTCTGATCTGTATCTTTAATTTTCTGCTTCTTTTAAAACCAACTTGTAATCAAGGCTTTCCCTTTAATCAAGTAAATTAATCCCTTCCCGTGAATAAATCAAAAGAAGTGAACCTCGCTCCTACAGCTCTTGGTATAGTGCACGAATGTTTGATGACACAAATCTTATCTATTTTGAAAAGCATTTTCACCCTATACCAAATATATGGAATTGAATTGAACGGAATTGTTAATTCTCACTAAAATATTTAAACCAAAGAACTGCTCTAGATTAAAAAAAAAAGATTTAACAGACCAATCATGACCACCTACAACAAAATAACATAGAGGAAGCTATCTAGGGAAAGTCTGAACACCTACTATTGTTGATGCTGCAGGAACATCCCTGAACATCACTTGGCGCTCCCCAGTTGGGCATCTTGATTCCTTGCCTTGAGATCCAGTAAACGTTTTGAATCATGTTAGTAGCGTAGATGTAGGTGTTGTAACATGTTACTCTCGTATATTGTCTGCAGTTCTGGGAGTTCATCATAAGTGCAATGATGTCATCCATGGGTATGTTGTATCCCACGTCTTGTCTGTAAGAACCGACTGTCTCATATCCTGGAGGAACATCCCGTTCACCAGTAATGTTGTGAGTGATGATGGTTACGCCTTTTGGAGGGGTAAAAAGAGCCGTTGAGAAATAAGAAATAACATTTATTTACTAAAAGCAAAAAATAACATCTGCGGCGCCTTTAAGATGGATGAAAATCTATCATTTACAAAAATTAAGACCTTGCCGAATCTAATAAAGGCGTTACTTGTCGGTTTCCGAATGTTCATAATTTCAAAGGTTCGTTTCTCCGATGGTTCGTAATTGCAAAAATTATATAGGGTTCATGATTCCGGAAATGAAATGGGGTTTGTAATTCCGAAAATAAAATAGGGTACATAATTCTGAAGGTTCATGATTTCGAAAATAAAATTATAACCTTCGGAAAAACGAACCTTCTGCAAAACGGGTGCCCCCCCCCCCCCCGATAAAGGTATGTTAAATAATGTACGTGGAAACGGAAAAGAGTGTAATATCAGCACTAACGCATATAGATTGAGTACTCGATCTGCTATATGCCTAAATAACCTCTGAGCCCTCTTCTGGGGCCAGAGCAAACAGTACCGGGAGCGTGTTGCCTAACATTAGCTTTAAATAGGCGATTTGAGCAAGGACGTACTGCGGAAAATGGCACCCTTTTCTTCCTTTTTGTGTCCCTTTCATGTGGCGCCCCTCTTTCAAACCTTTTAGTTATAACTGAGTGTGCAACTCGTTTTCGATTCCCTCCTTAGTGTCATTATCATAGACGTATTATAATTATCTATATAGAAAGTATATTTTAGTACTATACGCCCTTTGGTGTATTTAGGAGAAAGAGTGCCCATGCAGGAAAAAAGCTGAAATTGCACCCTGACAACTTTCTACATCTATACAGCAATTTCATCACTTTCAATTTAAAAGCGGCAATTGTTAATATTTCAAGTAGAAATTACTACCTATAATCGCTAGAGCTTTTACCATTTATTTCGCGTTTTTTAACCTTTCATCCTGTATTGGGGCACAAAATAAAATGAAATCCTAATACGAGGGAGCATCGCGAACAAAATTTGAGAACAGACTTTTGTCTTTAGCCCTTCAAGTATGAATTTTAGTAAAATATGAAGAATTATTAAGGGAACAAAGCGATCAGAACATACCTTTCAACCCTATTTCTCAAGCGATTTTTCCCTGAGTTGGAGGCGCAAAACCGAATAAAATCCCTACGAAACATACATGAGGGAGTACATGTATGTTAAAGACAATTCTTTTTGCCCATTACAATATCAGTTTTGGATGCAAGCTGGGCCGCCCTATTTCGGAGGAATGATCTCAATCAGTGATCATTATGATTATTATTATTATAAATAATTGCTTAATTTTACTTATTACAAGATAATGGAGGGTAAATGTGGTTTTACTTTGTTTTCAATTATACTGTATGATGTGGATTTATTAAGTTGATCATTACCGTTTCGACATTCAACTTCCACTGGATCAGAAATATTTCCATTTGGTCCATCCGGATCGATAAGATAGGTCCCGTTCGCTGTAGAGTTACTCGCCTTCAGTAGTTCTGCGCATGTTCTCAGTAAAACTGTACAGAAACGTTGATTTGCATGCAGGTAGTCATGTACAGGGCCATTCTTTGTAAAGTGAAACTATCGGTCACACACTTGACAATCTAATTTTGCCTCATTGCCGGAAAATCAGATTACATTTTATTGATTTTTTTTTTTATATTACCAGTTTCTAACACGAACAAGATTTCATTTTCTTTGACAAGAAAAAGTCATTTCCCAACCATATTTTTTTAACAGAAACATTTACAAATGCCCCTTTTTGAGTGGTCACACACGTGACTGACCCAATTTTCATCTCCAAAAGAAAAGAATGTTCACTAATTTATGGAAAATTGCTTTCAAACTGTTCAAAGCAATCCCACCAGACAGCAATGAAAAGTAGAAACTTGCACTCCAAGAGAAATACGAGAAAAGTAGGTTTGAATACCAACAAATAAGGCCCTTTTTCGTGCGAGGTCACACACGTGACCGACCTAATGTTGACCTCTGAGAGAAAATGATGTACTCTCATTTAAAATTAATACCCTCCATCTGTTGGGGGTAAGATTGTTATTCAAATATCCAAAATGAGAGACTTCTACTACAAGAAAAATACTGGAAAATTAGGTTTAAATGAACTATTTTTTTACACACGTGACTGAGAAGGACCCTACAGTGCAGATGTGTCACAAAAGTATAATAAACTATAGTAGCTTCCCGTGGTAAAGATAACTGATATTCTTTCTTATTCATACCTTTAGTGCCACAGATGACTGACAAACCTAATAGATATTTAAAATAATAAATTTTAAGACAAATTTAAAACTACACAGACTCTTTTCCCCCTCGTTTGTCTACAAATTTGATTTGACAACGCTAGAGACTGTCATAGTGAAACCTTTGAAGAAATTGGATTGTTATAAACATTGTTGTAGAAAATATCTTCCTAAACATGAAGTGAAAGTAGCATTATTTCACTTTACGAATTTTTAATTTCATATAAAAACAAGAGTGATAAAATTAATTACCTTGGCAGTTTTCACCGAAAACCCCATCTGGGCACACACATACATAGCTATAGTGTGTCTCGGAGCATGCACCCTGGTTTTGACAAGGTGATGACAGGCAATCTACGAGGGATTAAAGGAATAGAAAAGAGAAAGACAAAAATCTAATTTAAAAACAAACACGCTTTCTGGCCCTCTCTCTTGCTCCTGCCCATAGGCTTAGCCAGGGCGGGCACAAGGGGCCATGGCTCCCCTATGCATCCGCTTAAAAAAACAAAAAACAACAACAACAACAACATGAAAACATGAACAAAAATATTAATGACTCTTTTCATCGTGAAGCGTTTATTTCAAAGGTAAATGTAACCAAATTGCTCTTAAGGAGAATTTTTCAAAACTTTTCTAGCTCGGTCGCAATGCGATCTCGCCACACAATATTAGGTAGATATTTGAAGCAAACCGTCAAAAGGGAAACAGAACTAATATTGGAGCACGTGTAGAGCCCAACAGTGCGAATTTGAACACTCTTTTATAATTATCATACATGGAAATTAAATCTAAATAAAGTTTGTGCATGAATCATAAAGAATTAACCTGTCCAAACACTTTCAACCAATGTCGCTCGCTTGCAAATATTCATGAGTCATTAAGTTATACTGTTGTTGATTACACTCCAATAGATAAAAAATAAAGTTAAATCAAAAGCATATATAGGCGTACGAGGCAGGGGTTCCAATATTCGGGCAACCACCATTTCATATTCGGACACCGAATATGAGATTTCTGAGCATTTTCACTACTAACAAAAAGTGTCAAAATTTTAAGTTTAGAAACTGGAAAGTTAGAATTCCGGCAAAAGGTGTCGGCCCCTCGCAAAAATATGCCTGTACGCCTATGATTACTTGCACATGATGAATATATGGATGAAAGGAGCATCATACGTCCTACCCACCCCAACCCTTCCGACGTAAATTAGGACCTGTAAAACGACGTTTTTTTCTAGATCACCATTGGTTCGGATGTTTTGTGTCCCCCTGGTGCAAAAAGTCTTGCTACCCCAGTGCTCCTGCCCCCCCCCTCTCTCTCTCTCTCTCTCTCTCTCTCTCAACCTATATACTTCATAAACGTAACTGAATCTTTAAATGATGATAACAGATGAATTTATGCGACGCAGCTTCTATGCAAATAATTATAGGCCTACTCATTATAAAACATTATCCTTACCCTCCCCCCCCCCCCCCCGCCCCCTGTACCAAATCGGCACCTGCCGGGCAACAGCCGTAAAATTCGTCTCACATTTTCATGACTATTTTCTTTCAAGTGTGGCGTAACTTTTGTGACCAAGTCTGCAAAAATCGAAAAAAATTTTGTGACCAAGTGGCCACTGCTTTTCAGTGGATCCCTCCATTTCCACAGGTTTAACTTAAAAACAACAACAACAACAAAAATACTATTATACTGGATGTCTATGTATACTTTCTATTTTATACCTTTAAACCATGGAAAATGTATTTTGTTATTGAATATTGAATTGTACATTTGATTTCTTGTTAAAATCACTGTTCTGTTGGAAATGAAAATAAAACTGAAACTGAAACTGAAAAGTGAAAAATCGGAAAAGCTTTTATGAGGTCACGTGACATTTTATAATCGCATGTTAACGAAAATCGCCATTTTGCAAATGTTTGTTAACGAAATACTGCATTTTCTAAAATGCTCTTAAACATTGCATATTGTATATTCTAGGCCTTCTGCGCTTGTTTATGTCTCAGAATAAATTATCCAGATACTTACCTGAAACACTTAAAAATAATCATAAAAACAGTAAAGGCGTAATGGCTCAGTTATAGAGCAGTGGTCTCGTAACTGCGAGGACCCGGGTTCGAAACCAAGTGGGTGAGCTAGTGCCCATTGGTAAGTCATTAACCCTCATTACAAAGTCCCTCGGAGAGGACTTAAAGAAATCCGTCGGTCCCCTGGTTGCTTATTTACAATCATTAGCATACACATTCCTTCTTAGCAGTCAAGTGGAATAAACCATCAAAATATAGAGATTAACAAACAATAAAACGCAAAATAATTCAATTGAAATCTGAAAGTTTGTCAATGCAGTATTGTTGAATATGCTTCTGAGATTTTTTTGGAAAAAATTGACATTCATAGCTCAATGAAAGTGTAAAATATGAATCTAATTTGCCCTAATTGTAATAAATCAAGAAACACGCCATTTTCCATCAACAAATTATGCAGCGGTTCTCTTTACATGCAAGCCAATGGCCGTTCAAGATTTCGCGTCGATCGGATCTTCCGCGGCAGAGATATTTGGAGAGGTCAAATTGAAGAACTTGCTCTCAATTAAAAAGCCCATACAGTTAGAATAAAGTTTTCCATGCGCTTTTAAAATTCACGTGAGAGCGTAAGAATTGAAAAAGTTCAAATACTAGTAGTGGTCAGTGGCGCAGCGTTGGGGTTGTCAGGGGAAGGGCCTCTGGTATCACAGGCGGATGGGGGGGGGGGGGGGTGGGGACAACCGCCCCATACCCTCTCACTTTTTAATCCTAATTGGCATACCTTACCTCGAAAAATAATGTCCCCCTTCAAATCCTAGACCCAAGAAACACCTGAAAAAACGTCACATACTTTTCCCTTTTACCCGGTCCTAGATTTTTGGAAGGAATTAGCACAGGAAAAAAAATGTAATAACCCTTGTCACTATTTTTCTTCATAAAGTTTCGTAATCCTCCCCTCCTCCCCCCCCCCCCCTTTTTTTTTTTTTTTTTTACAAAGTCCTGGATCCGCCCCTGACTTGTATTACGAGTTGGACGAAAGAGAGAGTGGAATAAACCGGCGATAATTATTGCTGAAATGGGTAAAATATTTATTGGTTACTGTGCAGTCATTTACATGACAACAGTGTGTGACGATGCATTTTAATTAACTCTGACATTAACTCCGAACACCTTCATTAAAATTGAGATCGAAATGCTTAGACCTACTTAGCATGATGATGATGAAAAATATGCTATGAATTAAACATCAGTACACGGAGTGTATACCGCCTCGTTCTTGCTTTGTCATTATTTATGATGCCAACCAATTCGTGAATTCAATATACCATACACCCTCTCCCCGAATTCTAGTTAATTTTTATGTACGTACATGTCATTGAAAAAAAAAAGAGTGAGCTTACTTGGCAGTGTACAGACCAGACGTGATGATGAGGATGCGACTTGGTTGAGGTAGTCATGGTTACTTGGTTGAGATGGAGATAACCCTTTTAGGATGAGTTCGATTGTCTGTCCCGATGATGTAGTTATGTTTTTGCACGGGAGAAGAGGTTGGCACAAATACGGAGTGACTGTTCCTCCTGGGATTGTATTCATTCAAAAGATTGATGTTATGTTCTTTCAGTAAAACAATCCTTGTTTAATGGTTTCTTACAGTGCATTACTCAAATTGGAATATCAAGAGTTGAAGAAGAAAGTAAATCATGCGTTACACATACATACACATACACACTCACACACAAAAAAAAATTATTGGAATATTTTCTTTTGATTGATTACTAAACGATATTTTGAATAAATAATAATAACATTTTACGTATGAAATATCAATATAAAATGTGTCAGTGGTGATTTCACCAAGAAATTTCGAGATAGAATGGTTTCGATGATCTGAAAACTGTTGTCACAGAGGCGGTTAGTATACACCTAAATATGGCCTGGTGTCGTAGAGGTGTCGTAGTCGAGTGGTTTAAACACTTGACTGGAGATGGGAAGTTCGCGGGTCCGATCCCCGGCACTGCACTTATGTCCTCGAGCAAGGCCTTTTATCTACAATGCTTCTCTCCACCCAGGTGTTAAATGGGTACCCAGTAGCAGTGGTGGATTCACATAGGGGGAAATCCGGCCCGTGCCCCCCCCCCCCCATTTTGAAACCCAACTGGCATACCTTAAAGGTCCCCTGCAACCCAAATGCAAGTTGATTCCTGTTGATGTGTAGGGATACATGCAACTCATATTTTGTTATTCGAACACCTAAATATGTTTCATACATTTTAAAAATATTTTTAAAATCATTTTCTCACATATGATAAGCTCCATCCTAAAAAAATTGCCCCAGATCTCATTCCTGCAATGACATAATCTGTCAGTCATTAGTGAACTAATTATAGACAGTGGTATGTAGCTTTACCAGAGATGATCATCTGTTCTAATAGACCATACAATGCCTACATAGGAGTTGCTATGTCAGACATGTTGTAGCATCACCAGGAAAGAATGGTAATGATGAGGTATTGTTTGAAAGCATGCAATTCTACTGTGAGCACATTACATTCCCATGTCTATTGCAGAATGTTAGTGTAGCTTACTGATGATTGACAGATGATGTCATTGCAGGAATGAGATCTGGAGCTTTTTTTTTTTTTTTAGGGTGGAGCTTAGGAGGTTGGGAAAAATATCAACAACAACAAAAAAAAAGACATTTAAAAATCTATGAAACATATCTAGATGTCTGAATAACAGAATATTAGTTGTATGCATCCCTGCACATCAACAGCAATAAACTTGCATTTGGGTTGCGTTTGGGTTGCAGGGGCCTTTTAAGTACACGAAGAAAAAAATCCCCCCCTTAATTGTGTACTTTTCCGGCTCTATGCCCCCCCCCTCCTTTTACAAAATCCTAGATCCGCCCCTGCTCGGTAGCATGCCAAATTCATTGAGGTTTGATCAGCATTGTGAGCGTCTGTAAAAAGGCGCCTGGCTGCAAGCTCTCCAGGGAGTGTCGCCTTTCTCCCGCCCTTATTATATTAATCCAACTTTGGCTACCGATCCCAGGTTGAGTGCATTAAAAAATCATTCTTTTTACGTAGTGCAATGCTTTCTGAATGAAAAAAGGGGTGTTGATATGGTTTGTATTTTTGAGCTGATAAAGTTTTGGCGGGGGAGTAATCTTATTGTTTGTTCCTGGCTTCAAAATCCCTAGATCCTGGGTTCTAATTAATTAATTTGTCCAGAGGGCCAGAAATATTTTCGAAATACATGTACATCGCGGGTCACTGAATAACTTAAGTATACATTAGCTTACAGGGCTGGCGTCTCTTGCCTGAATATCAACTTTCCGATTTCTGAAGTTTGCGAGAGAGCGAAGCGAGCAAGCAAAAAATAGACACTCTGCTTCAGTGGATATATAATTTCATCATCAAAGTTATATAAGATATAAAAAGTAAACCGAGACCAGCACACAACCCAAAAATGAGGGAACAGGTCCCGAATGTTGTAATTCAAACTTCTCGGGGGAAGGGAATGGTACTTCTTACAAAGTAAGGGGCGCTATATATAAAACAATTGTAAATAACCCCACTCTTTTTATACATAATCATGACTATTTCTTCCCTCTTTTCCCCATCATTTGATATTTTTGAATCATACGTCGTAGGATAATGGTAACAAATAATTACGATGGGTTATTTGTGAGCGAGTGAAGCAAGCGAGCAAAAATTTTGAAACTTTCATTCAGTTGTGATGTACTAAACATATGTATCTTCTTATAGCATAAAAGGAAATAGGCGGGCCACTATGTAAGAACATGGTCCCTATATACTTCTATATGGGTATAGCATGAGCCGCGGAGCCGGGGGGGGGGGGGAATGGGGGACTGCAGCCCCCCACACTTTTTTGAGTAGACACGTTGAAAAAAATCTCGGAAAAGGGGCTCGAAAATTGTCATTAATGAGTGAAATCAGATCAGCCCCCCCCCCCCCACTTTCAAAAACGCTCCGCGGCCCCTGTATATAGTTACATAGAAAACAAACAGACATTCATAACACATAAAAAGCACTTCAAACAAAATCATTCGTTGCATGGGTAATCATTATGATAGGCCTGTACAGATGATATGCAAAGAACATTATGGAAATGAGTATTTCAAATATCATTCATTTTGTTATAATTATTCCATTACTATTACCATTATTATCATACTAATTATCATTATCCTTATAGTTATTAGTAGCAGTATTAATAACCATAAATGATTATTATTATCATTATCATCATTATTTTATTCAGCAAATCAAAGTACATACATGTAGAATTACAGAGTAGAACAAAACACAATACATGCAGGAAGGTTGAAAATAATATAATTGATCCCCCAAGTGTACTGACAAGTTACCAGGAATGGGGTAGGCAAACTGAATCACCGAAACCCTGAGGGTCCCCTATCCCATATCATAGTATCCACCCAATACATGTATGAAGTAATAATTGATAATACAAATTGAATTGTAATTGTTGACGATAGTTTTAGATAAATGTAATTGGATTTCAACAAAGCTTATTATCATTACCATTACCATCATCAACATTATCATGGCAAATGAAAAAAAAAGCATAGACATACCTTCAGCCGGAAATAACACCAATAGAATGATGAATACCAACGCCATCGCGATACAAGCCTCTAACTCTTCCGCAATATGCCCACTATACTGATGTCAGCTTGAATCAACATCAACATTCACACCGACGGGACCGACCCCAGACCGACAACAGACCGAACGAAAATGTACATTACCCCGGAGTCGGTGTATCTGTTTGGCGGTGTGACAGGGGTCTAAATGTTTCCTATCACACTAGATTAATTTGCTCCGCCTGATGTCCATCGCGTAGACGGTCGTGTCCGGGAGCAATTAAATTCACTGAAAAAAAGGTATGATTAAGAATAACGGTGCAATCATCCACGTTGATTGATAACATAATTACTGATATGAACAAACACAGTGTTACATCTGGGATTCTTTACTCCGATATTTCTGATCACCTGCCCATATTCTCTTTTATTTCACGATCGCAATGTCACAAAACGCTCAGCCGTGAACTCAAATCTCTTGTTAGAATTTACACTCCTGAAAAAATACAAAGACTTAACTTAGATCTTAGCACAGAAGTATGGGAAGATGTGCTCATGATACAGTCAGTTGAAGAGGCTTACAATCTTTTTATGACAAAATTACGTTATTTTCTAGATAGAAGCATTCCCAAAACTACTATTAAAAGATCAAGTAGAAAGTATACTAAGAAACCTTGGATAACACAGGCAATACTTAAATCTATAAAGAAGAGAAATGTCCTATATAAAGCTAGTATTAAGAATCCTATTTTAACAAATTTAATGTAAATAAATATAAAACTTATCGAAATAGGCTGACGTCAGTAATACGTGAATCAAAGAAAATGTACTTTTCAAACAAAATAGACAGTGTAAGTGGTAACATTTCCTCGACATGGAAAGTAATCAATGATATTATTGGTAAATCGAAAGACGCCAAAGAACAAAAAATATACAAGAACGGTGATAATGTTTATAGAAGCCCTCATGATATAGCTAATGCATTTAATTCTTACTTTGTGAATATTGGCCCAGAACAAGCTTCAAAGATACAAGGTACCAATATAACTTATTTAAAATTTCTTCCACAACCTCACGAAACCTCCATTTTTCTTAGCCCTACAAATTTTATTGAAATACTAGAAATAACTCGTTCCTTAAAAACAAGTAAAGCAGAGGGGCATGATGAAATTAGTAATAATTTGTTGAAACAAATTATAGGCAATATTACTATTCCTTTGACTCATATCTTTAACCTATCTTTATCAACAGGAATTTTTCCTTGTAATATGAAACTTGCAAAGGTTATCCCAATATACAAAAAAGATGATGCATCATTATTAAACAACTATCGACCAATTTCTTTACTTTCAAGTATATCTAAAATCCTAGAACGCATTGTATATAACAGGCTGTATAAATACCTAACCTTTAATAATATACTTACCTCATCTCAATACGGTTTCCGCAAAAATCACTCCACGGACATGGCCCTTATTGAATTATGTGATAATATTGTAACCTCTTTGTCAAATAAGGACCATGTTCTTGGAGTATTTATGGACCTTAGTAAGGCCTTTGATACCCTTGATCATAAAATTCTTTTAGGTAAACTAAAAAATTATGGCATAAGAGGAATTGCTCTTAACTGGTTTGAAAGTTATTTATCTAATCGACAACAATTTACTAACTTTCAAAATATAAATTCTGACATATTACCTATACAATGTGGAGTCCCTCAAGGAAGCATTCTAGGCCCCCTTTTGTTTTTGATATATATAAATGATATTTGTAATGCTTCCTCTGTGCTAAAGTTTGTTCTGTTTGCAGATGATACAAATGTATTTCTTTCTCATCCAAATCCTGATATCCTCAATGAAACCATGAATACCGAATTGCCAAAAATATCCACTTGGTTTAGATGTAACAAACTATCATTAAATCTGAGTAAAACCAATTTCATTCATTTTAGAAGCTGCAGTACAACGATGAATAATTCACATTTTCACATAGTCATTGATGGAATAACAATAGAAAAGAAGGAAAGTACAAAGTTTCTGGGTATTACGATCGATCAGTATTTGAATTTTAACGCGCATATTGATAATGTAGTTACTTCTGCATCACGTGGAATTGGAATTTTGTATAGATTAAAACCATATGTTTCCCTAAAAACATTGTTTACTGTGTATAACGCTATAATCTTGCCATATATTTCTTATTGTAATCTTATCTGGGCCACCCAAAAATCTAAAATTAATCATATTTTACTACTTCAAAAGAAAGCAGTTCGTCTATGTACAAATGCAGCATACTTGGCAAATACAGAACCTCTTTTCCATAGATTGCATACGCTTCCGATATTTGAATTGCACTCGTACCAAATTGCCATATTCATGCATAGATTCCACTCTTCAGAACTTCCAGTGACCTTTAATAACATGTTTCAATTAAACTCATCTTTACATAAATACCCTACTCGAACTTCCACTAATGTTCATTTGAATAATCCTAAAACAGCCCTTGCTCATAGATCTATAAGGCACACTGGACCCGATATTTGGAATTCATTACCCATTGATATACGTTCAAGTCCAACGAAGTTTATTTTAAAGAAACGCTTGAAAAATTATCTTCTCTCACATATTGCTAGTGGGGGTGGTTAACACCCTTTCTAGCAGTATAAAATATTCGTTTCATCTGATACTATCTGAATGCAACTCTCTCTTCCACCCCTACTTCTCTCTCTCTCTCTCTCTCTCTCTCTCTCTCTTTCCTTTGTATTTTTTTTTCCTTTGGCCATCTGCTTTCCACTATGCATTGTTTGCATATGTATGTTCATTGTATGATTATGTTTATTTATGATTAGGACGTCAACTCAAGCTTTGCTTACGACGACCCCTTTTTCTATGTATGATTTTATGTGACCATACTGTGAAAGATTGTAAATTTATGATGATGTATATGGAAATAAATGAACTTCAAAATCAAAAATCAAAATTATAATTAGGCAAATTGTGTTTTTATGCTGTAAAGTCTGGACAATAAGGGTTTATAAAAGGGACTTGTAATCAATAGAGCCGCTTGTATTGAGTGTCCGGAGATTAATTAATTTGTCCGGTCTGGTGTCAACGGCATAGGAAATCGCACCTTGCATCAGGGGCGTACCTTGCCCCCACGAATGTTAAACATCCAAGTGTGCGACGATTATTTCAGAATGGAAACCTCTCCTTATGGGTTCTTTTTTTTGGGGGGGGGGGGGTTGTCAGCAACCCTCGCGAAAATTTTGAATTAAAAAAAAAAAAGAAAATAAAATGAGAGAAAAGGCAAGGGAAAGGGGGGAAGGGGCGAGAAAGAAGATAAAAGGACCCCTTCCCCATTCTACCCTAATAGGTGACCTTGTTGATTAGCATTTCATGATACCTGTGCCCCTTCAATGGCTGGGCCCATGCATGTACGCCACTATAGAATAAACTGAGGAACAACGTAATCCAGTCGCTCGTGTGTGATGACTAAA
Source organism: Heliocidaris tuberculata (assembly GCA_025618425.1). Taxonomy (NCBI): domain Eukaryota; kingdom Metazoa; phylum Echinodermata; class Echinoidea; order Camarodonta; family Echinometridae; genus Heliocidaris; species Heliocidaris tuberculata. Next base: position 22,366,827 of record CM046834.1, read on the forward strand.
GAAAAGATGCATACAAGCCTGAAGCTTATGCGGTTTCCAAGAATTTTTAAAAATCATTTAATCAATGTGCATGAAGTATTATGAGCGAGATAGCGAACTTCGTACAATCAAAGTATATTCCCTTCAGCAGAAACATGGGTGAAGCAGTAAATTATGTAAATCATAACTTTATCAGCACACCGAGTCCTAAATATCACTTGCAATCTGTTGTGGAGAGGTATAGACTTCTTTTTTTTCTTCTTCTTCTTCTTTTTTCTTTTTCTCCTTTTTTTTTTTGGGGGGGGGGGTTGTTGTTGTTGTTGTTGTTGTTATTTTGTTTTTTGTTTTTGTTTTTGTTTTTGTTTGGTTTGTTGTTGTTGTTTTTTTTTTGGGGGGGGGGGTGGGGGGTGTTCGACACATATTCTAGCGACAGCTGTGAGGTCATATATACATGTATATATGATCTTACTCTGAATGTGAGTGTCGGCCGGGTGAGGCCACGACATCCGGCACAAAGATTAAGATTTGTGTGCATGGATCTACTATGATTAAATCGTGCTGTCTCAAGATTACAAAATGCAAAAGATCCCCACCATGGGAGAGGGAATACTTGTTTTCACCCCCCCCCCCCCCAGTCACTCCGCTCCTTCTCAACCAGGGGACGGGACACACGTCCCCCGTAAGATTCTAGGTTTCAAGGTTTCAAGGTTTCCACATGATGTCTTTCAGTGTTTTACATATATACAAATTGGTATAACATAATATCAAACAAAATTACGATAAGAAATGTTTACATAAATGGAAAAATTTGAAAATTAAGTACAGTAATTACATATAATAAACAATTATACTATCATAATTTCGGTAATATTAGGCATAGTCATGATAGTACAGAAACAAAAGTGGAAGAGTCTATTAAAAAGCACAGCTTGTATGTTATAGACCCCTTTGTGAGAAAAAAACACTTACAAATGCTCCGAGTCTATGGAAATAATTACTAAATAAGTATATACTTTATTCTCGTGCTGGGGGAATTGAAAAATGCAAAAATGAATGGTATGAGTTAAGGAGACATCAAGCACTGAAATACTAAGTGCAAAGTTTCGCTAACTCTAAATAAAAACGGAAAATCTTCTCGATTGATGGCTATTCTCCCAGGCAAAGCAATTACAAATTTAGTTTAACCATGAATTACCCGCGAGATCTGTAAAACCGAAAGTTTAGCATCTAGGCAGATATTACATTGTTTACAAGAGCAACAGGATGAAAATTGCAATATTTGGCCTAGGCCTATTATTAATGAAGAGTTGGCAAATCAATGTGACGCCTTTTCCTGGAAAAGTTTGAAAGGAGTTGTCGTCTCCCTTCCATCCAAATTCAGAGTTCGTTAAAATCTGTCTAAATAATGTCTTTTGTCCATTCAGAGGACAGAGAAAATGTCCTGGGCTTGTCTGTGTCATCAAAACTAAAAGGTACAAACATTTTTATGCAAAATTGTATCGCCTGGTCGCAGCGCTTTCTCGCAAAATAAAAAGCGTTGGGAGTGTGCGAAATCTTTTGAGGGGGTATATGTCGCGTCCCCAGGTCATGACGAAAAATCACCATCCCAGCTGAAGCCCCATGAAGCCCCTCCAATTTGTTTTCTTCAACAAGGCCGCGCCTCCCCCCCCCCCCCCCCCAACTCCGACTACAGCACCCGTCAATGGCGATACATCCTCCTTTCCGCAATATATACCGTATATTTTGACTTTTTAATGACTGACCAAAATATGAACATGTGATTTTGGGTATGTTGGGGAGGCATGGAATTTGTAAAGAAGTGGAGAATATTTTAACACACGAAAACGTGTTTGTTGTTGTTGTTGTTGTAGTTTTATCTTTCCTTTTTTTTCATAGGTTCGAAGGGAAGGAAGCAAGGGGAGATTACGCCATCCTCCCAGTCTCATACATCATGGCTCCCACGAGGCGTAGCTCGGAATTAGCCATTAAGGGCCATCTAGTCAGGGGTTCAGGGTAGGTGTGGAGGGGTTATAAGCATACACCCTTGGACAAGATGTGTTACCCCCATTTGTCTTTCTCGACTCGACCCCGGATGTAGATGGGGACCTGGCAGTTGCTGGGGTAATAATATTTGCCGGGCCCTCCTCAAGAAGACGGCATTGATGCTGATGATGCTTCCCTGTGTAAACAAAATTATTGTTATCATTATTATTATCATCATTATATTCTTTTCACGTTTCCTTCACCTTTTCCTTTCAGATTTTACCCCTCTCCCTTTTTCTCTCTCTCTCTTTCACCTCAGATAGTATTTTCTGTTGAGCGGGGCTAACAAGCAGAATGTGTTTAAAAACGTGCTAATTATGGTTATTTTCCTTCAAAAGTTTCCCGGCTAACCAATTGAGCAGTAGGCAGGTATGCGTAATATAAAAATTTACGAATAACAGGAACATCAACAGAAGAAACGCCGTATAGTCATGATAGTGGGGATTTGAAAACTTAGATCAATAACCACCGGCGGATTCTTTTCGTGATTTTTTTTTTTTTTTTTTGGGGGGGGGGGAAGGCACATCCGGCCCGAGCCCCCTCCTTTTGAACCCCAATGTGCCATCCCCCTCTTTTGAGTTAATGTCATTTTTATTTTGTTTGCTTTTATAGACAGTTTTCGGACTTTTGTGCCCAAACTTTTACAAAACCCTGAATCTGCCCATTAATAAAGTAAGGCATCCATAAAAACATTTTAGTGACGTAATACAATGCATTGCAAACATAAGCAACGGATTTCTTATAAGCAAAATTTAAATGCAAGTATCCCTATCAACATAATACTTAAAAGGTAAAATATTGTAAATTGATACACAAGGTGACAGTGCTGTCAGGTACTCCACCCCCCCCCCCTCTCTCTCTCTCTCTTTGGTCCCTCATCTCTGGCCTATAGTCGTGCGCCCATTATGACACGCCCCCAAATTGTCTAATGTTTGCACTTAAATTTTGAAGCAAAGTATGGATATTTATTGGACTAGATATCTAACCTATATTAATTAATATAATTAAAGGATTTATTATTTTGTTGACAGGACGATTTCATAATTAATTTAGGGAGAAGAAGCGTACTCTCGATTGGATGTTCATTAGTAGATGCTTAACAAAAGAAATATAGAAACATTATTTCAAAAAAAAAACACGAATAATCACTTAAAGCCGTCCTATTATACAGAAATGGACAAAAAAAAAACACCCCCCCAAAAAAACGAGTCCCCCCCCCCCCCCCCAAGAAAAAAATCGGAAGAGCCCGTACCGAGGTAGAAAGAACATGGGCACCTTTTGCTCTAGAAAGATTGGGTAGAGGTGGAGATTTGGAGGAGCTAGAGGGGGAGAAGGTTGGGAATTCTGACTTTGGTACGATTATTACCCCCTAGGGGGTGGGCCGATCCCGGAGGTACTGCAATACCGGGCCAACCCGTGGCCAGGATGGAGCAAGCCCCTATTCCATGGCCTAAGATCAAAAATCAGTTTAATATACAAGCGACTCGGTGAGTCGCGTTTCAGATATTAAGCTGAAAAGAACAGATACTACACATGATCTTAGCCAAAAGGCCGAGAAGCGATACCGAGTAAGGAAAATTTTGAATATTTATCCGTTTACTGTGTATCACTTTACCGCGGTGAAAGAATTCTTGTACAAACCAAAAGTAACGTTACTATTACACTGATATCTCGAAATTGGCAAGACAAATGACAAAATAAATTGCACATTCCCCGAAAGGTATTTTGATGATTTATTTAATAAGGTAAGACACAGTCAATATAACTTATCCGTTTTTCTATTTTTTACAATTTTTAAAAAGTAATATTCAGATACAATAACCCACTCCCCTCGAAACGCACGAGCTATGCATATCGGTCATGCATATTCATATTATACGTGAGTAGTCGTACCGTGCAGAGCGAAATCGAACAACGTGATGGCTGATTGATGCTTCCTTTACACGTTTGCACATGACGTCATAATTAAATTACCCAAGCCGAACAAAGGTCGTGGAATATGTACGAACGTCCGTGCAGCGGGAACCAAGCGTGCACGATAACCGTTTGTGTATACGTCTACGATTGCACGGATGGCAACGAATGGAATGTTGATACACAGAAATACACGTGTGAGAGAGCGCACCATTGCACGTATATATCACAATAACCTCGTCGAAAAATATAACCTAAATGCAAAAATAATTCAGGTAAATCAAAATCTCAAAAAAGTATAGATTTTTGAAATAAATATATGCCAGGATTAAGAAATCCCCAGCTATTTCATAAGTCAAAATATTATTAGACCGAAAGTTCTGTCTCTCGTTCGTTAGCTCTTCTCTTAGAAATTCTGTCTCTCGTTCGTTAGCTCTTCACTTAGAAGAGAAGAGCTAACGAACGAGAGACAGAATTTTCGGTCTAAAATATTATATGCTTTGTTTGGGCCACTAACGTAAATCCCGGGGGATGGGATATTATATATATATTCGGGGAGGGGGACAGCCTGTACAAATATACCCCCACTTTTCAAGGAAAAAATCATTTCTATATATATATCAATCAGTTATTGATAAAGTTGATAATAAAAGACTGTAATAGTAGTGAGAATCCCTCCTTAAAATGCGATTGAAATGCTAAAGATATGATCTGAATTTCCCGATATTTCCCATTTTATAAATCAAAATCTCTTATCCATGTCCATTTCTAATCAATTGGTAAAAATAGGCATTACACCCTCGCCTATTTAATGGACAGTTACTTCAAAATGTAGACCTAATAAAACATGGTACTGACCAGGCACCACAAAACCACCAAAAAGTCGCCAGATATGAAAGAGGAGATCAGCGTTAAAATGATATATATAACTCGTTAGCATTGGATGTTCCTAACTCACTGTACAAAGAGTAGAATTGACAGTCCCTCAGAATGTTACTTCTGAGAAATAAGGGTTTAAAGTTTGCTGTCTATTGAAGCACCCTGACTTGCAAGGTGTTGTGCTAAGGTGACAAAAGGAGGATTAGAACTCAATAAAAATTTCTATGAAGGGATTATCATATTGTCCTAAAACTTGACATACTAATTAGGCATATCCTGTTCATCATAGTGCACAAGTATTAATGCAAGAACTTACTCTCTTTAAAAGTTATGGGAGATCAAAATGAGACAAGTATTCAGGGTCGTTAAAAAGAAAAGTAATACAACAAAATCGAGAGAAGACACACATAAGTTCAATAAAAAACTGGCAAAAAATACCCCTTTTAGATTGTTTGGTGCCTCCAAATTTTTAGATTACTTAAAAAAAGGTATACTCTTTCAGGAAATACCCAAGACTAAAATTTGACCATGCCAACCCAAAACACATTGATTGAGCTCTAACTGAAAATCACACAGTGCGACTTTTTGGTGGTTTTGTGGTGCCTGGTCACAAAAGTGTAGAAAACAAGCTATTTTCATGCTTAGCATGCATGCTTAGGACACAAGGAAACTTCTCGGGACTGTACAGCATTCTCCAAATTAATGACAGTCAATACATCTTCTAAAAGTTCATGAGTCTTCTTTCAAGATTCAGAATACCGCATCAACTTTTTAGGGAAATTTTAGGATTATTAAAATCAGGCGCTGGGGGGGGGGGGGGGGTACAGTGTCCCTAGTATCCTAGAAGTTCCCCCTTTTACATAGGAAATTGTTCCTTTTACTTCAAATAAGTGCCCCTTCCTTTATAACTCCTGCCCGTTTGATTTTGATTTTATTTGATTTTATTACTATTGAGAATTGCCAGGGACCTGTAAAAATCTGAGAGGTGCCCCTTCTTCCTTTACAACTGTCCCTTTTCCTTTGTAAGAAGTGCCCCTTCCCCTTCTATAAGTATTCATTATATCATAACACGTGCCCCTTTTTCAATGTTATGATTGCCTCGATTCTTTCTGATAAGTGCTCCCTTTATATTATTTCTAAAAACGAGCCTCTTCCTTTTCACCTCTCATAAAACCCCTAATAAAATCCTTCCTTTGACAATTCCCTTTTAAATCACTTGCATCAAAATAATGTACCTATTTATATTCCTTGCAATAAGTGCCCTTTTTTCCATTCTCATAAGTGTCCATTTTCAGATACAAGAATTACCCCCTTTACACCTCTGATAAGTGCATCTTCACCTGTGGCAATGGTCTCTATCAAAATATGAGAGGTGTCCGTTCTAATTTGACAAGCGCCCTTTCAGCCTTCTGCTAAGTGACACTTGTCATCTCTGATGAGTGCCCCTTTGACACGGGCTCTTTTCCTTTCTTAGAAGTGCCCTTATTCCTTCTGATAAGAGCCCCTCTTCCTTTATAACAAAAGCCCCCTTTCCATTCTCATAAGTGGTCCTTTTCACCTCTGCTAAAGTGCCAGTATTGATGTGCGACAAATAACGTATGTTTCATCCTCTGATAATTGCTCTTTTAATAACACATTTCTGCTCCTCTTCCTTTTCGTTCTTGATAAGTGCCCCTTTTTCTTCCCCCATAACTTGTGCCCCTAATTTATAGCGATTTAGAACTACATGCACTTTACTTTAATTTCGTCAAGGCTCGCTCGCTACATATATATATATATATATATATATATATATATATATATATATATATATATAATATATATTATATTATATATACCTGTGTTACTTATTACTTATTAGAGGTCTTTTCAGTCTCTCATGCCGAGATTGTGTTTAAAAACCTTTCAGAATTTTTTTTAATTTTTTTTTTTATAAGAAGTTATTGGTCATCATGCAGCCTCACAGATCTTTAGAAATTGCTCGCTCGCTTCACTCGCTAGCACATTGATATGTAGGTCATCAAACCCATCGGCAAACTTTGATGCTTAGTTATATAGTATATCAGAGTAACAGAGCATGTAAGAGAGAAACATATTGAAATCCCTAAAAATGTATTCAAAATGTAGGGTATGCCATTGTTTAGAGATGGTATATTTTTCCCGTTGTATAGGTGCCCTTTTTTCCCAGAAATAGCCCTTGATTATTGGTGCCCCCAAACTTTTGAAATTTCCCCTCAATATTGCGATCATACCCCAACTCCTCGAACCGGATTTACGCCGGTGGTTTGGGCAGAAGAAAATTACGTTTCGAGCTAGAAGGGTGTTACAAACCTCAATCAAAGCCGCCCGCCGTATTTGCCCTCTTAAGGAAATAGACTAGACTTATTGACCATTACATATTTTTAGGTTATGGCTCCTTATATACTTTTAATATTGTCATTATTAAAATGTTAAGACTAACTTTTATGTTTACTTTTATTGCTTTATACAGGGGCGGCACTACAGGGGGGGGGCAGAGGGGGCGACCACCCCCCTATGATTATTCAAGTAGTGAAAAAAGAAAAAAAAATAAGAAAAAAAGAAGAAAAGGAGGGAAGAAAAGGGAAGAAAAGGGAAGAAAGAAGAAAGAGGAGTATTAAAAAGAGAGGTCTTAAACATATAACTCTATATTACCCCTGTTATTCAATGGAGAAAAAATATGACGTCATCATTAGGCCGTCTTGCCCCTCCTATCAAAATACCCTGGCGCCGCCCCTGGCTTTATATAATATTATATTCATAGGTTTTATACTATCACTTATGATAATTATTGTAATTATTCGAGCAGTATACGCAATAATCAACAAAAACGAATCCGCAGGGCGAATTTGGTGTTCTTCACGAAATGATAAATTATTACCACCTGATTACCAAAGAAGATATAAATGTATAGTGCTAGTCTGCTAGAAATAACACTCCGAATCGTCCCTTGTAAATCCACCAAGGAACCGTATCCGCAGGGACACCAGCAATCCAGGGGGCCTCTCATGTGACTTGACATCCAGTTCGTTTCCATAGCAACATCATGCTATATCCATGACAACTTATGTGACCTTCATGACATCAACACTTGAATCAATCTTTTTTTCTTGAGTTGACTTGTCTACCTGACGACATTCCTTTGTTAAGTAATTCGATCTGTGAGCATTAATGTTACGCCATCTCCTTCGGTTGTGGCCTGTCTGCAGTCTCAATGAAATCTCCCACTAGAATTCGGAAAGCGGTACTTCAAGGCCATGGACGCACAGATTCCTGCCACCAAGCTGGAAATGAATCGATGGATCAACTGAATCCAGAGATAAGAGCCTAGTTTAATGGCAAAAATATCGTTAACTATATATTAAGGCGTGGTTGGCTAATGGGCTGTCGATTTGATGTTGATGTGCTGGTAAATCCACAACTGAAAAAGAAAAATGCCGTGGAGTGGGGGGATCGTAACGAAACTCCCGGGCAAAAGTTTCTCGTCCATCAACATGGTCAAGACGCCTTCGTCATGCGCTTGTAATATTTAGTTGAGCCTGAAAATACTATATCATTTATTTTTGTTTCCAAACAGCAATTTTAGACCTATACAGTTATGATACCGTAAATTATCGTGTTTGTAGCGAAATTTTCTCTATAGGAAAAAAAATGATAAAACATCAGTTTCCCTGCGATTAATGTTTTTTGTCCTGATTTTCTTTTTCAGTGAAAAAGTAATATCTCATACTTTTCTTGCAGCAAACGCCTTCCCGGGTGAAGAAAAGTTAAGCGTCTATCGAATTCAGGCTCATCTTCTTCTCTCTTGGTTTCCCATTTTCCCCCATGAAGTTTTAAACCACAAAAAAATATCGACCTGACGTAAAGAGCCCTCATGCCGAGGTTTCATTTTGTGGCATCCGTGCCCGGCACAATAAGAGTAGGGTTTTATGGGCTGTTCACCAGGCATATCGAGACATAATAGGTCACTCTAGTGATTCTTCCATTGTATCTTCTCCCCCATAACTCGACATGCCGTAACTATACAATCTCATTTAGACTATACCAATAGAGCTATATACCCAACAACAGATCCAAAACGGTAGGACGGCGTCCGTAACTCTTCATATGAATCTTTCCAGCGATATACAAGCCTAAAGCCAACTGAACGTGGACTATTATCTCTGATTTTAGGTTCAGTCTTGACTGGAAGGAGACAACTGTTGTGGAGATGGAGCCTTTTGCCACGAAGGAATAAATCGAACAGTAAGTATACAGACAACTGCGATTATGTTAAGTAAACACTGTAAACAGCACTGGATCGAGTACGATGACTAAGTATATACAATCATGAAAATTATGAAGATTTAGTTTGTGATGATATTGATATATAGCTTTGATCTCCATGCATACCGGGAAGAGTTTTTAAATATGACAAAACGGTACAGAGTTACATTCAAATCGTACCGTAGAAAGAAAAAAAAAAGAAAAAGATGAAGACCCCAAATCTCGGTCGTTATAATTTAAAAAAGGACACAATAATTTCAAAAGAGGAATTATATATGTGGCTGGTCACTTTGCCTCAGTTTTAATTGCCTTCAAAAGTTTAATTAGTATTCTTTTCTATAATTTTACTGCATGTATATTCCTAAATGCATTCAGTTCTTCATAATTATGATTTGTTGAATCTTAATATTGTATCTCTGCATTGGTAATTCTATACTTGAATATTCAATTCATCATGAAACATTCCTACTCTATATATAGGATAAAATCGTAAGGATAAAAATCATATGGATAATATACATGTACCATATATCAATATCTGCATAGATTAGCAGCAGTTCACACTTTAGTCGAACACCCATGCAGTTATCATGAAATGAGAAAATAATTTATGTCATGTGATCTCTCTATATCATTGATTTTAATGTTTAATGCGTCTCTTTAAATTTGTTCTGCTTTGCGTTGTTTTGTAGTTTTTGTGTCGGAAAGTTATCATTAGGGATTATGTCATGAAGCAAATCAAATGTTGTTTGAATAGTTGATTGTGAAGCTGTCATTAACATGATCTTCGAACTTTGATATCTATTTTTTTTCCTTCAGATTTGATGTTATATGCAAACCACGGTGAACATTCTTAAAGCACATCAAGGTAGTCTGAATAAAATTTATATTACCTATAAGATTTCACAAGCAACTCATTTAAAAACGACACATTTCAAGAAAGGATGCAACGAAGCAAGAGAAAGATGACTGTCATATGGTTATGGTGGTGAGACAGGATACGAGCGAAGATTTTCAAGCTTTGGAATTGAATTTTCAGATGAAAAACAGTGAAAGATGGCACATGATGTTCGTGATGTTACCGCCACTTCCAAACCGAGAGGTAAATATATATTTAAAAGTATAATAAGAAAATTATTCCTGAAATAATTATACCAAACAATTTTAGTATATGAACGTTATTGTAAACATGGGGTGTTGCTCGAACACAATTATTGAAAAAGATAGAAGGGGAGTCGGACCAAATTTGTCGACGAGTTTGCCTACAAAAAAAACAACAACATTCCAATAAACAAAAACAAAGGAAAGGAGTATCAATTTAGCGAAAAAGATTTTTGAAAATTTAAAGGTAATTTTATGCACCATGAAATTACAATCTATAGATGCTGAATTGAGCAGAGCGATCTATAAATACAGGCTCAACTTCATCTCAAACAGTTGTTAGTTATTAAGAAAAAAATCATACGTTTTTAAGAGAACGTTTTCATTTTTATGCTTTAAATTATAAATGTTTATCATTAAATGTTATACCTGAAGATGAAACTTATAATATCAGTTTTTTCTTGCAACTGTAAGAGGTAAAATTCTAAAAAAATATGCAGTTTTGATGGAATTGTGCCCTTCTTCCTTCTATGTACTCAATTTTATCAACAAAGCACCATGCAGGTATACCAAGTACAATCATACGATTTAAACACGTAACTTTGTAGCACCAGCAACGAGCAGTCTCATTGCCTATAAAAAGTGAAATCAAAACCTATTGCCACACGGAGCATTTTAGGATGGATTTGTGTCATGTCCCCCCTGGTTCTCATAATTCAATATAATTGATTAATTGACGCTGTACATCAAGTTAATTAATCAAGAACTTTGTCAATAACCAATATCACTAAGTATACTTTTGTACGTCATGCAAAGACACGCGTCCTTGCACAATATCGCTCGTTATGGGAAGCCATCTTGAAAGTGATATTAACAAATTAATGTAATGAGGTTGTGTTCATTATTCCATTCCTCTATAAAAATGAAGAAGAAAAAAGTCAAGGTTACAATAGCAAAATAGCACTCTCAGTACGAACATTAATTACAAAAACCACCTAATTATGAGCGCCCTCCTAAATGACTAAAGAAAATGACATCATGATCAATTCCGTGAACACTGCATACAGACTATTAGAATGCTATTGTAAATCACTCTCTCTTGTTTACCAATCAATAACTGTACACACAATTCTCTTTATGATAACAGAGGGTGGTACAAGACTCCAATCAATAAAGTAACAAGTGACTGTGCAGGAAGTTAGTATAATACACGCTACAAAATGAATAAAGCAGAGTGGACATAATAATCACATGCAACGAGTTTGGTAGTATACAACTGGGTACATTAATTCTGTGACGACAAAGCCATTTTTCAGTACAAACGCAAATGTTTCGAAATTTTCGACACTAGATTTTTAATTTAATCTCTTATGTTTTGTTTGATAAGGTTTTAATGCATTTTATATATACAGAATACGATACACTGCTTTTCTTTTTTAGTTCAGGCTTACAAAAGGACCTTTTTGGGGTCTTTCAACCAATAAAAAAGAAAAGAAAAGAAAAAGAAAATCAGACTCGTGGCATACGATGTGTTTTTTTTTCACTGCAAATGGATCAGTCATAACTGAATATTTCGTGGAGCCTTTTATCTACAACCTTACAAGCTCGTTTCTCTAATCCTTCTAAACGACTTCTTCCAAATTTAATAGAACGAAAAAAAAAAGGTCCTTATCCGCGCATTACATAACTCGAGATGAAGATTTGAAGGGGATTTTCCACCCCTTTTTTCTAAGAGCATATATACCTGAGGAATATAATAAGACTTTTCTTCTCTCAAACAACTGTTGTAACTGAAATAGAAAGGCGGTGTCTAGAACTTGTTTCATTTCTCCTGTGTATACAAGATGCCAATGAAAGACTTTAACTGCATGGGCTTCTTTTCCCATTCGAAATTTCTGTGGGCGAATCTAATTGTCGGAAATTTGTAAGTTTTGGGACTATTTGGGACAAAAAAAAAAAAAAAAAAAAAAAAAACTGTCGGCAAATTTTGATATTTCTTTTTAAATTCTGTTTTGACTTTGTTGGCAAATTTTGTTTTATTTTGTCTAAAAAGTGGGAGGCATTGGACACCCCCAAAATGACTTGACTATTAGCGTCATCATTATATTATAAGAGTTTTAAGTGGCAGTGATAAAAGCCTTTTTTATGAGGACAACACATATCGAAGAAGAAAGCAACGAAGATGTATAAGACATTCACATTCACCAGCTGCAAAATACTGCCAGTTTGACGAAATTAGTGATGAGCATGCGAAGCGTGCTCCCCAGGGGCTGGGTGCAGGGAGGGGGAAGTTTACCCCCTCCCGCGCGAAGCGCGAAAGCTCTGACGTTTTATAGCAAATTTGAGAGAAAGATAACGGCTCGTAGCACCTTTTTTTTAGGCGGAAAATTAGTTCGACGTCCGGACTGGTTTTCAGTTATTTGGACGCAATACTGCACTGTATTTAACAGGGGTGGGAGAAGGAAGGGGGGGGGGGTCCCCCTTTCCGCGCGAACGCGAAAGCTCTGACGTTTTAGCAAATTTGAGAGAATGATAACGGCTCGTAGCACACAATTTTTTAGGCAGAAAGTTATAGTTCGACGCCCTGACTGCTTTTCAATTATTTGGACGCAATACTGCACTGTATACAGGGAGGGGGAGTTTCCTCCTTCCCGCGCGAAGCGCGAAAGCTCTTACGTCTTATAGCAAATTTGAGAGAAACGGCTCGTAGCACCTTTTTTTTTAGACGGAAAGTTAATTTGGCGCCCGGGCTGCTTTTCAATTACTTGGACGCAATACTGCACTATATCCAGGGGTGGTTGCAGAGGGGGGGGGGGGGGGGGGGGGGTTCCCGCTTCCCGCGCGAAAGCTCTCACGTTTTGTAGCAAATTTGAGAGAAAGTTAACGGCTCGTAGCACCCCCTTTTAGGCGGAAAGTTAGTTTGAAGCGCTGCTTTTCAGTTATTTGGACGCAATACTGCACTGTATTGAACGGGTGGGTGCAGGGAGGGGGGAGGGGTCCTCCTTCCCGCGCAAAGCGCGAAAACTTCGACGTTTTAGCAAATTCTGAGAGAAAGATAACGGCTTGTAGCGCCTTTTTATAGGCTTTTTTCTCTCACTTCCCCCGCTTTTTCGCTCTCGCTTTTTTTTTAGGGGCTGAATAGAGGGGGGGGGGGGCATGGCCCCCTGGGCCCCCCTGGCTACGCCTATAGTAGAGACAGTTATGAGAGATGATGTGAAAATTATGACACACTTAAGCATTAATGGATAACAATGAGGCTCAACGATGAGGGAAAGTGGAGGAGCAAGATAATCATTACTAAAATGTGTGCAAAGGAATTAGTTCGAAGGACAAGCACAACAAATCAGACTAAAATTGAGATAATTGCAAAATTTGTAACATCTTCCGATAGAGTCGATATTTGTCGATAAAATATATTGACTTCAATTCGCGAAAAGACAAATTTGTTCTTCTTCCATCACACTGTCCACTGCAAACAATCATGAGATTCTTCGGGGGGAGTATATGCGATACAATAGATCATGCAAGGCATTATTTATCCACGTCTCGACACCCTACAGTTTCCAGAAGCGTAATTGTGTCTCCTTTTGAAGAGGGTCTACTCCACATTACTCTACATTTATGATTAAATATCTGCATGCGGAATAATGGCTGGGCTGATTTTGCACAAAACGGGGATTAGAGATTCAATAATGCATATTATATGACATTCATTATTGCTTGAAACTTTTCCGTGTTTTTAAAAACCATTTGAGACACGTCTATCATGACTATTTTCACTTGAACAAGATGCTGTACTTTGATGAACAGCCGTTAGAAAAATCAAATCAAAGCGTAATGGGACATAATGCAATTCAACCCGATACAAGTAAAGAAAAAAAAATGATGATCCCCTAAATAATAAATCTTTCATGATATTCCTTTGGCGTATATTGTTTTTGTTGGGTATCATTTCTAGGGTAGAGATAGAGGCATTATACAGAGTGACTTAGTGCGGACCCAGCCATTGAAGGGGCACTGGAATCTTGGGGGGGGGGGGCACTATATGGATAATAATCTACAATGAAAAGGCCGCCGATTTGGCAGGTCACGTTCCTTCCCCCTTTCTCTTTCTTTTCTCTCCATTTCTCTTGTTTCTTCTGCCATTTTTCGGCCATTTTATTGGGGGGACGTGCCCCGGCCGTTCCCCCTGTAGCTAAGTCACTTGGCATATATTATGTGGGAGGATTTCACTCTACTCTCAGGGTGATATACTGTTAATACCCCCATGCAGTCACACCCAGAGGCGGCGGAACGTCAGGCTAGGACAATGCAAGTGGGGGGTTGGGGGCACCTTTTTTTGTTGGGGGCACCTTCCGTTGTCCGAACCATGTTCCGCCGCCTCTGGTCACACACCATGCAAGGAGAATGACGCGAGAACGACAACAGACCAATAAAAATATTACATCACATTACACAGAATGGCTAAGAAGCAGTCGGTTTGGAGTAGGATTACAGTCGATTTGGCGGGGTGTGACTGAGATGTTATTTTTCGCAGAGACAGACAAACTAGTTGTTAAGAAAGAAAAAGTAAAAGATATACATTATCATAGAGAGGTACATGATTGTATACGAATGTTTTCGTTTGTTTCTTTCTTTGTTCGTTTTGGGGGATGGTAAAGTCGATCGGTCGCACCGAAATACAGGGGCTGAATTTTAGTCTCAGTCCCATAATGGATTTAAAGAGAAAAGAAATCTGTCGAGCGTATTTGCCGACTTCTCTTTTGTCTTTAAATCAGACGTCTGTCATAAGTCAATAAAAACATTCCACAATAGCAGAGGCAGCATTGCGACCGAGATAAAAGAATAACCTCAATTCAGTGATCGATTTGCGTTTCAGTGCAATACAAATCAATATCAAAATCGGGGTCATTATGGAATGCTCATTTCACGGTGACTGAACTGTCTTCTCTTATCTGACATTGTCAACCATTACTGCTTATCACACGTAGGCAAAATACCCCATACTGAGATTTGATGCGCCCAGTGTCTCGATCTCAACATATATTAAAACGACTCGTAATCTGAGAAGAGATCGTGATGTTTATTCAATTTTTAAGCTTGAACCAAGTGATGGGACTATGATTTATTTGCATTTTACTCGAATGTTTTCATACATAATTTTACATGTAATGACAAGTCATAATAGGCCTATTTATTATTTTTTTTAATTTGCTATCAAGTCGCTACCTCTATTGAAAGTCACATACGTTCAAATGGATGGGATTAAAAAAATATATATTTACACGATGTAGGTCTACAGTAGACAAGTAGGGCATTGTGATATTCTTTTTCACTCGGGCATAGGATATCTGCTGGTATAAAGGAATAAAATTAATCTATCTTTCTCAAGCGTTGTTTCGATCCCTTTTAGGTGTAAATATAAAACAATGTGTCATGTAATAGTTCAGTCTGGTAATGAGTTAACGCACTGAAAATTCGATAATTTTAAGAAAGTGAGCAAACTAAAAAAAAATATCTATAAATGGATTCCCCCTTTTAGAAGTGAATGCTCTTGTTGACGATCGTCATAAATGACGTGACATTGTTGAGGTAAAGAGCCGTCAGTCATTATAGGATCTCTCAAACCCAAGTTAACCGCAGTGTCGTTCCGTGGTTAGATTTTGGTATATCGAGGGGCATCATTGCATGAGTTATAAAGGTTATTAATGCATAATCAATAAATGATACTGACAAATATCAACTGAGTCTAGTTTTTCGTGGGGAGGGGGAGGGGCAGCCTCCTCTCGAATATGCCTAAAACTTGAATAGGAAAGATGGTCTGTAGCTGACATATGTCGACGGAATGTGCCGACAAAATCTCTAATATTTCACCCCATGACTACACTGATGATGCAAGAAAGAACATCACTGAAACTCTATATAATAATGGGGAAAATGATTTTATTATTTTCACGTTTCTTTTCTATTTCTATTCTTTTTTTACAGGTAACTATTTAGATCCCCTCAAGGCATGCTCACTCTCTGGAGAGAACGGAGTACCTGTAGGAAAGTCCGAGTCGGCAACCTTCTCGAAATACAACTCTATCATCAAACAATCGCGCCGGAATGCGACGAGAGCTTCCGTGCTCAACGACGTCGAGAGAAGCCGATTTGATTCCATCGTCAAGCGAATGGAGAGCGAACACATTTACCACACCGCCGTACTCGATCGTCAAAAGAGGCAGTTCAGAAAATCTCTCCAAGTGCTAGAGAAGGACCGACGGGCGGTGAAGCGTTATTTTGATAAGGGCGGGAAATGGGTGGCGACGCCGCTAAAGCTGGTCGATGGCGTTAACTCGAAGAGGAATAGACTTGAGAGGCATGACTTATTACCACCTATTGAAGCTGTGGCGGCTGTACAGGAGATCAACACTGAAACTGAAATACTTGGACACCCAGTAGATCAACCAATGGTGGACAATGTAGCAACAGAAGTTGTCCAACCTGATTCAGACCAGCTGGCTAAGGCTACCCAAATGGACGACCATGGACCGCGAATGCCTCCCAGCTTTCCTGCGCGTCGTCTGCAAAGCATGCCAGTGGTGTCGGCTTCCAGCTCGACGCCGAAGCCACCACAAAGGTTCTATACTGGCGACGACATGGACACAATGAGAGAACAAATAATGAGTCGACATCATGATACCGATGATGACAAGAATCAAAACAATGACGTTTGTGCTTCGATATGAATGTTTCTGTTTTTAAAATAACAAATAAATCATTTCGGAACCTGTAAAGGCTCCCTTTAATCGGTCAGTTTGTTGCGATTTGCCACTGTAAATGCTTGTTCTTGCATATCCACTTGCCGTGTTTTCCTGTATAACCCTGCCCATCGTTATGTTTTTATACAGCCTTTATAGAAAGGTCTTTATATGCAACAACAACAACAAAAAATCAAATATTTATACTTTTATTTCGTTCTTTAAAGTTGAATATTTAGATTCAAGTGATACCGTTTCGATCAATATGTTTAATTTACAGTTCGCTTTAATCT